>OX459096.1:22012871-22080461 GCA_949775045.1 Metridium senile | reverse complement strand
ATCTTGATGAGTGAATTAAAACAACTGCAAGTATGCCCTACCCTCTTGAGCTGGATTGCTGGGTTTCTATCTCAACGTATGCAAGCGGTCAGGATTGGAGATACTCTTTCAAAATGGAAACATCTTAAAGGAGGAATTCCACAAGGGACTAAGTTAGGAGTTATCCTATTCACTGCATGTCATAACTAACAGACTTCTTTCTGATTGGCATCTGAAGATCAAGTACGTCGATGACACGTCTGCTGTGGAAATATTACCAAGGAACTCTATTAGTTACCTGAACACTGTTGTCTCTGATATTCTTCAATTCTCAACTGAACACGGGATGAAATTAAACCCTCTCAAATGTAAGGAAATGCTTATCAACTTCATGACCAACCCTAATTTCATCACTGCTCCGATCAATATTGGTAATAGAATAGTAGACTCTGTAACAAGTTACAAGATCCTGGGTGTAATCATGATCTCCGATGGAACAGCCACGTTGATTACATCTGCAAGAAAGCATCCAAGAGACTCTATTCACTACGACTTTTGAAGCGAGCCGGGGTAGAGGAAAGAAATGTATTACGGGTATACACAACTACGATAAGACCAATATTTGAATATGCTTTACCGGTTTGGCAGGCAATACCAACCAATCTAAGTGATAGGATCGAATCTATACAGAAAAGAGCTCTGCACATAATAAACCCTGAGTCTGTAAACTATGATGAAGCTTTAACAACTATGCAACTAGAAACACTAACTAAAAGAAGGCATTTTATCTGTGTACAATACATGGATAAAATTGAATCCGAGAATCATCCATTAAATACGCTGTTGCCTCAAAGTCATACTGGGGGGGGGGGGGGGGGGGGGGGGTACTTGACCCAGTTTCTGAAGGGGACGTTCCGCTGGTACCTCTAAACCCTGACCCTATTTAAGACAGCAGAATCCTAAAAATATGTACCCTATTTCAAGACAAATTGGTAAAAAGTAGACCCTATCCAAGACTCAAGGGGGAAATTGTATACCCTAGGTAAGGCAATTTAAGACAAATTAGGCTAAATTGTATACCCTATTCAAGACGCTAAGGCAAAAAAACATACCCTATTTGGCGGAACGTCCCCGTATAGTAAATATAAGGGAGTACCCCCCCCCCCCCCCCCCCCCCGGGTACTGTACAACAACCTAACTACATGCAAAACCAAAAGAGCAGATAACTTTTTCATGTTTAAATATTTTAAATAATGTTTAAATTCATTAATAGTAATAATTTTACCGATAAATATTTTAGATTTAATATATTAGCTTTAGATAATTTATTGTAAATAATTTGTTAATTCAGTTTTCTTATTGTAAATAGTTCGTTAATTCAGTATTATACTGCAATAGAACCTTAATAAACCATTATTATTATTATTATTATTATTATTATTATTATTATTATTATTATTATTATTATTATTATTATTATTATTATTATTATTATTATTATTATTATTATTTTCTCAGGCCGAGGACGATTCTTGCCGCGTAGTTTTGAACTAGTTGTAGTTTGTTTTTGTTAGCTTAATTTCGTGGTATTACTCCAGATAGTCGAGCAATAGAACAATGCACTGAAAATAAATGAGTTGATTAAAAGTAGCAATGTCTTAGTGTCTAGCAGGTGCTTGATTCTAGTGATTCTGGTGGCTGACTACTATACACAAACCAGACAACTGCGCATGATTTCGCGCACATACGACATCGCGTCACGGTAAAGATACAGGGAATCCAAACATTCATTTTTGTGCCGTATATTTTAAAGCGTTAGACAACTAAACTACCATGATTTCTATTATCGTGATTTAGATGTGTTGTCATTTGAAAGTGAACTGTCTCACCTTGGTATGTGAATTGAAAAAGGAAAAGGAAATTCAAGGTGTCCGAACTAGCAATTCTTTTATAAACTCCACTTTCGCAAAAACAAAAAACAAAAAAACTGCAAAATAGGACTCAAAACTTATCAAATCAGCAATTGCACAACGGACTTTATGAGCATACATATTACATATTTTTTCACCTTACTCATACATATTTCCTATTAACTCTTTAAACGATTTCGAGAACAATCCTCAAGTAAGATGTTCTGAAGAAAATACGTCCACAGCGTTTTTAATTTTAATGTTGTGAATTATTTGGTGCCAAACACAGTTTTTGCCATTTTTCGTTCGAAAACTTGCAGAGTGGGTACTATTCAAAGTCCAATATCTCAGAAACGAGCTCGGGACACCCCATTTTTCTTTTTTCCATCTGAATCACCATTAAATTTTCTATGATATTCCTTTCTAATAATAAATTCTGATTTGTTTTTCGTATAGTAGTCAGCCACCTTAAGTTTGAAGAAACAGTTTGATGCAGTTTTAGTTATATAGTCGTTATAGTTCAGATCCAAGATCTTTAGCAGTTGGAATGACTTCGATGTCTTTACCAAGTAGTGTTACTGAGAGGAGGTATGGTTTTTAGGCGCTGCGGTACTCCGACGGCCAAAACCTTTGTTTTGTCTGGGTTGATGAGGAGGATTAAGTGGATAATAATGAGGAGGAATGTTGCCATAGAAACGACCTTGAAAACGTTAAACAATTTCAAACACTAATATTTGGCCTTGGTTTTAACAGACAAAAGACCACCCTTATGGTAACAACCCAAAGTGCTTATTCTGTGAGATAAGAGAGAATGGCTATTGTTAGTCGATGATGTTCATTGGCCAAAGCACGCATGAACTCGGTGCCACTTCAAGAAATGACAATACCACAGGAAACCCATAAATGTCTGGGTAAGGTTCATTGAATATTGTTATTGTTACTGAGGTGTTTGTATTTATTAAATACTGTTTTAATTACTAATTATATTATTTACATAAATGCCACAAATGTTTTGTTCCGTTCCGAAAAAGGTTGTTGTGATTGGCGTTCTGCCGTTCACTGGACACTGAAAACTGACTGTGTTTTACCCACGATTAAATAAAAATTCATCAGAAGTTATAATAGAATTAGTCTGTTCTTGTGTTCGACCGGTATATCTGTTAGAATGACATACTTATAAACAAATAATGAATTATTCATTAGAAAAGGCAACAGGTTGAAATCACGGACAATAGAGACCTACCTGTCGAAGGTCTATTATTCGCTAACAGGATATATTTTTGATCAAAATGGATTTAAAAACTCGGTTTTTTGACCCAAGACTAATATGGTAGGACTTAAGGATATTTTTGTTTTGTTTTTGCTCGCGGTGGTTGTTAATGGCGCGGCGTTTCCGTCTCCAAAGAGTCTGTTTCGTACCAATGACACCGCCATAGCTTTGGAATTCCTTAGTGACATCGAAACTCGAGGCTCAAATTTGAGCGTTTTAGGAGCGCAAGCTTCGTGGGACTACTATACCGATTTAACTCCTGAAAAGAATAACCTCTCGATTTTGGCGTCGACTCGATCGAACGAGTACTTTCTCGAGGCAAGTAACAATGCATCTCAACTTCTGAAAGATCACTTCGATCTACCACACGATATTGCGCGTCAAATAAGGTTGATTCGCCGCAATGCTATGCCAAAATCAGCTAAGGATATTAAAGCTTTGGAAACACTACAGGCTAATATGACGGCAACCTATAGCAACGGTAAAGTCTGCAGGAAGAATTCGACCAATCAGAACGAGTGTTTATCACTCGATCCCGACCTGGGTTCTATTATGTCCAGATCGCGTGACTACAATGAGCTGTTGTGGGCATGGCGCGGCTGGAGAGACGCTGTTGGACCACCTTTGAAGGACCAGTTTGGTAGACTGGTAAAATTGTTGAATAAAGGTGCACGGGAACAAAATTGGGGAGATTATGGACACTTTATGCGCAGTGAATACGAGATAGGAAATGACCTATCTTCTACGGTGAAATCACTTTGGTCAAAGGTAAAACCTTTGTACCAAGAACTTCACGCTTTTGTTCGATATCAACTGCACAAAAAATACCCGAACACCTCCTCTGAGGGGCCGATAGAGGCGCATTTACTAGGGAACATGTGGGCTCAGGATTGGTCTGAAATTTATGACATTGTCACGCCATTCCCTAAGGTATCTCCTCTCGATGTCACGCCGAATCTTAAGAAACAGAACTATACGGCTAAGAAGATGTTCGAGCTTGCGCAGTCGTTCTTCGTGTCTCTTGGACTGTACCCAATGCCGAAATCGTTCTGGGAGAAGTCTGTGTTGTCGAAGCCTGAAAATCGATCGATAGTTTGTCATGCGTCAGCCTGGTCGTTTGCATCTGATGATGTAAGGTGAGTTGATAGTGTAGAAGTCTGTATTTGTCATACATTCCACTGATATTTTAGTGTAAATGATAGTTTAATGCAAGAAAGGTGAGTTGATAGTGTAGAAGTCTGTATTTGTCATACATTCCACTGATATTTTAGTGTAAATGATAGTTTAATGCAAGAAAAACGGTGATGATGATGATAGTGACGATGCCGGTGATTTGATGGTGATGATAATGGTAACGATCGATGATGATAATGATGATGATGGTGACAATGATCATGGTGATGGTAACGATGATCATGGTGATGACGATGGTATGACGATGATGATGGTGGTGATCATGGTGATGGTGATGGTAACTATGATGATGATGATGATGGTAACTGATAACTGATAATCATGATAATGGTGGTGGTAACGATGATGATCACGGTAACGATGATCATGGTGGTGGTAACGATAATGATCACGGTAACGATGATCATGGTGGTGGTAACGATGATGATCATGGTAACGATGATCATGGTGGTGATAACGATGATGATCACGGTAACGATGATCATGGTGGTGGTAACAATTATGGTGAATATGGTGATGATGTGGATGTAACAATGGTGATGATGAGTAATGACGATAATAGTAATTGCGAAGTTAATTATGATGATGATGACAACTTAACACAGATTTAAGAGTTCCCATTATAAGAATTGTTTATTGTATCTAAATACTACTACAGCGAGGATTGAATTCGATTCGAAAGGCTAGGCTAAAAGTACCCTGACATTGAGCGCTAACACTATATCCATGAAATAAAATAAAATTGATACTGTGTAATAGTTATTATTTAGTTACTATTAGTCACTATCAAAGACAAGTAAAGTTGTAATGAGGTATTGTTCCCTTTTGTATTTGATGTTTATAGTTGAGTGATTAATTAAAAACTATAAGTTAGTAACCTTTTCTATTTTTATTTCGTGGTTTTAGTGTTTTCGCTCTAAACCCTTTTAAAAGTTAAAAACTCTAATTAGTGTGTGCACAGTGTGTTTGCAAAAGCAAATTAACATATATTTTAACATTTTTTACATTGTAGGATTAAAATGTGTACTGCAATACAGCAGAATGATCTAATAATCAGTCACCATGAAATGGGGCATGTGGAATACTACCTTGCATACATGGACCAACCCTTTGCCTATCGTTCGGGGGCCAATCCTGGTTTCCATGAAGCTATAGGTGACACTATCGCCCTCTCTGTACAGACACCCAAGTACCTTAAATCAGTAGGGCTATTATATTCCACCAATAGCAGTGATGGTAAGTGCGATGATTTGATGGTTAGGAGTATATCGTATTTACTCGAATAAGCGCCGCCTTCGAATAAGCGCCGCACTATTAATAATATTAAAAGCTATATTCTTCAGTTCAAACTGGTTCAAATTAATTACATTTCACCGCTCGCCCGTTTTGATTATATTTCACCGCTCGCCCATTAAGTTATCTCCCCAATATTCGTAGTTCTGATCAAGAAGGGGGCAGTGAGATCGAGAAGAATTTAATAAGCGCCGCGGCGTTTATTCGACTAAATACGGTACTCTTATCAAATTAATAATATCTTGGTACGTAAGTCACTAATCGTCCCTCATGAATATAATCATGAGGGATATTTAGACTGAATATCCTTCATGACTATTCATCCAGAGGGATGTTAGACATTAAACATCCTTGTGGAAACAATGGATACCGAGGTAATCATGATATTACAATTAGTTAGCTCGCGCGGTCCTTTGTCATTCTCTATAGCCCTGAGGATAGACGATTAATATGAAAGCTCAGTTTATTAAAATCTTAGCTTTTAACACGTAGTGGATGCAAAATTTCAATAATGTTTATTCTTGTTATGATTAGTATTCATATCATCATAGAAGCGACTATAAACTTCCTTTTAATGCAAGCCTTACGTCGAATCGCCCAGCTTCCATTCACGTTCCTTGTCGACCAATGGCGATGGAGAGTTTTAAAGGGAAAGTTTAAGCCATCTGACTACAATGCTGAATGGTGGAAGATGCGCCTGCGGTACCAGGGTCTAGTGCCACCAGTTGCAAGATCTGACAAAGATTTCGATCCAGGTGCTAAATTCCACATTGCTTCAAATGGAGCGTATATTGGGTATGAACGTCTTACTTTATTTCTGAAGTGTTCGGAACACTTAAACAGTAACCTTAGTTTCAGGCTCGGTGGAGAGAGGGAGGGGGAGTAACCTGAGTTTCAGGCCGGGTTGAGTGGGGGAAGGGAAAGGGGAATATAGAAAGGAATATACCTACTCTCCTCCTACTCTCTCTCTCTTCCTTCCTTCCTTCCTTCCTTCCTTCCTTCCTTCCTTCCTTCCTTCCTTCCTTCCTTCCTTCCTTCCTTCCTTCCTTCCCTTCCTTCCCCTCGAATCCTTCACCTCGATCCCTTGGTTCTGAAATTCAGCTTACATAAATAGTACTAAATTATTGAAACCATAGGGCCAGCTTTGTCCATGTATGTAGAGTGTACAATCACGGACAAAACTAAATGAGGTAACTGCTAATATCACTAAAAGGGGCACAAATGGGCCACTGATGTTCTCTTGGTTGTGTAAAATGAAATGCTTTAATGACAAGTTTCTATGTTGTTTTCTTGTCATAGATACTTCGTAAGTCTGATACTGCAGTTTCAGTTCCATCATTCTCTGTGTGGTGTGGCAAATCATAAGGGACCACTCCATGAATGTTCGATCTTTCAGTCTAAAGAAGCTGGGCAAAAGTTCAAGTAAGGATAAGCGTATAATTAATCTGCTTGTGGGGATTTTTTAAAGTTGAATTAATTGAAGAACCGACTTAAAAAATTACCAAAACCATGACTGGCTAACAAAACATGCGCAAACGTCTTTCCGTTCTGTTCAGAATTTCTAAATTTCATGTCATTAAAGGATCCGTATAATGCCTAGTTGATTTCCACCCCTAACAGGTACAACTGCGATGTTCTTGGCATCTATTCTTTTAGTAAAAAAAATAAAAATGACGTTATAATACGTAGTTGCATTTCTGCCAGAGCCCTGCAAGACATTAAGCACAGGAATTATATATTAGGAGCGCCGATAACCCCTACCACTTGGACAAAAGGAGTACCCCCCTTCCCGGGTGCACGCGCTTCTTTATATACCATTCAAATTAAATATCATCTTTATGAATCTTTACACAGAGAAATGCTCCAAGCTGGCAAAAGTAAACCATGGAAACAAACTCTCTACCGTTTGACCGGGGAACGCGAAATGACGGCCTCTGCTTTGCTCGATTACTTCGATCCCCTGAAGAAATGGCTATATACATTCAGACAAACCCATCAATACGAACTGGGATGGAAGAAACCAGCGAAAGCTCGCGACGTCAATGGAGCGCGGAGGACGTCAACGCGCAAAACCTCCTGGAAGCCCAAGAACAGCAACAGAGCAATCACTTTGCCCGATTTGCAGACTGCAATGGAGCAAATGATGCCTGAACGTTACGCAATGAAAAATGATTCTCACTCGCTGATTTCCAAGTCTTCAATTGAAGCTGCAAAGCCAATGTTTTTACCCAACAAAGTCAAAGACCAACTGAATCTTGGTTAAAGTGGCTCAGCTACTTAATGTTCCCATGGCAACGATGTTATAATAATTGTGTAACCTTCAACTAGGGGTTTATCAACCTCGTTCCCAGGATCTATTCCCTTTCCCGCTCCACCCACAAAGCGAAGTTAAAAGGTACTGGGAACGAGGCTGGAGGTTTATGATATAGCAAATTTTAAATCAACCAACATGTCAATGCAATAATTGATATAATGTAGTTGATTGGTTGTTACTTCGTGTTATATTAATATTCGATTTATTCACACTGATTTAATTAGAACGAATTCGTGACGAGGCATCTCTATTACCACAGGAATCCCGAGCTTTGCGCTTATATCAGATCCAACCTGTCAATCAAAATATGGAATACGGACCAATACGACTCAACAACACTAAAATCAGGCAAATACTTTATTAAACACAGTAAGGCCAACTGCTTAACCATTCAAATGAAATCAGAGGTAGAACTGTACTCTCGAATTTAAAACTTTCAGAGCTCGAATTTGAATTTGAAAATATATCGTGATGTTTTGAAGAGCAACGCAGTTCAAACTCCTGCTGCGACTCGTCCCACTTGAGTTCGCCTCACACAGCGTGACACAGTGTCACGGCTTTGGAATGTGTGGAATGACAATAATATTGATATCTCGAACAAGCACTGGAACGAAAGATATCCTTATCAAGATGTAACGATAATATCATTGTTGTTTTGTGTTACTGATTTCTATTTAATTTTCTAATTAAACAATTGAAGTAATGAAACATATTGTGGTTTTCTTTGTCGTTTTAAAGCCTTATCGCTGATGATTTTGATCTCTTGTTTTGATCAGATATAGTCTTACTTATGACAGTGATGATGAAGATGGTATTGGTGATGGTGATGATTATCTTAGTGATGAATATGATGATGATGACAGTGATGATGAAGATGGTATTGATGATGGTGATGGTGATGATTATCTTAGTAATGATGATGATGATGATGACAGTGATGATGAAGATGGTATTGATGATGGTGATGATTATCTTAGTGATGAATATGATGATGATGACAGTGATGATGAAGATGGTATTGGTGATGGTGATGATTATCTTAGTGATGGTGATGAATATGATGATGATGACAGTGATGATGAAGATGGTGTTGATGATGGTGGTGATGGTGATGATTATCTTAGTGATGAAGATCATGATGACAGTGATGATGATGGTAGTGATGATGATGATGAAATAGCTGTTATCATAGTTATACAAATGGTTTTGAACAATGGATTGAAGTTAATGCTTTCCGAGCCAAGTTTTTGTTTTTGCCCGAGAGCTATTGTTCAAAAACGTTTGCATATATAAAGATTGTTTATTTCTTTTTTTAGCAAACCACAAAAACGTTCTCTTTGTCTATAATTTTTTATATATGTATAGTTTTCAAGCAATATTTCTATTTAACATTTTTTCCTCGTTGTTAAAGAGTCACAGTCATAACCTCTTATCTTTCGGGTGATGTATGTTTGACAGAAATTTGCAAACAATTCGAGAATGTACAACGACGATTTCCTGTGTCAAACTCGATCAGAGGATAAGATCATTTTCGAAAGTTCTCGTATTTTGTTTTTTTAAAAGGTCTTATTTAGAAAACAAAACTAAAACAAATACTGAATAACTTTATTGTTCGATTTCATAAAACAGTGAATCGTGAACCTGACTTTCACTTATTTTGTATCGCAAATTTCATCGTCTCGATTCCCTGAGCATTTATTTTTTGATAAACCAAAGTATATGCTTATCTTCAAACCATTCTTCAAAAATGTCATAGGGTGATTCAGCCCTAAGTACAATGAATTTGTTTAACTTTTATTTACTTAATAAATAATAATTTATTACTTATTATGCGCAAATTCACACAGGCATATGATCAAATACAAAATGCAAATAAAAACTAAAAAAATAATAACGAATGAACGACATTTTGTAGAATGAAATTGGTTGAATCTATGTTGCATGTCCATGTCCTGACAAGGATCACAATATTATTCAAAAGCTGTAATCATCAAAATGCTTTATCTAAATGAATTTGAATAAACGTTTAGCTACCACTGTCAAGTCTGATAGGCAATTTAGTCAATGTTGTCAATGTGCCAAATTTAAATTTAAACTTTTTATTAATTATAATTAATTATTATTCAAGGATATTTTTTGGATCAGTATATTTTAAATTAGTTTTATATTTTTATCAGATATATGTAATTAATTGCTGCAGGTCCACATCGGTCATTAGGCTGCGGCGTTCCCTAAATATTTCCTTGCATTATCAAATAAAGAATGTAAAAGAGCCACCTTTTCAAGATGAAAACGTCTGTCTTTATTTACTCAAAGAGGCTGTCATACTCTTGAAATAATCTCCGTCTGTCGTCATCGTTGACAATTAGAGTTGAAGACAACAAAATACACAAGCATCATTGGAATGTAGAGAATTCGGCTTGAAAGCGATGTAGTCACTGATCGTTTGGAGTGGAACATTTTTTAACGATTAATGTCATTTGTGAAAACTCATCTTTTATTTTAGACAATTCACTACCCACCCCTTCCCCCTTGGTTAGAGAATTCGGCTTGAAATCGATGTAGTCATTTCAAATAGCATTGGACTGGAAATGTTTTTTTAACGATTAATGTCATTTGTGACAACTCATCTTTTAATTTAGACTAGTCACTGCCCATCCCCCTCCCCCTTGGTCAGAGAATTCGGCTTGAAATCGATGTAGTTATTTCCATTGGAGTGGAACATTTTTTTAACGATTAATGTCATTTGTGAAAACTCATCTTTTATTTTAGACTACTCACTGCCCCTCCCCCTCCCCCTCCCCCTTGGTTAGAGAATTCGTCTTGAAATCGATGTAGTCATTTCAAATAGCATTGGAGTGAAACATTTTTGCAACGATTGTTTTCATTTGTGAAAATTTATGTTTTATTTTAGAATAGTCACTGCCCATCCCCCTCCCCCTTAAAAAAGTCTTGAATTCTTTTCTTGAATATCAGTATTTTATATAAATGTCTATATTTAAACATCAAATTTATAATTGATGGATTAATGCGGAGTTCAGATATTCATTACTTAAAAGCATCTGTACTGTGTTCGTAACTAATATTAGACATTTGAAGAATATTGATCTTTGTTGCTATTTGTGTATTACCACCCCACCCCCCTTAGTAATGTTAGAATCGATTTACATAACTAGCACTGCATGTACGGTATTTCTCTCAAACATCACTAAATGAAGTTGGCAATTTTCCATTTCCAAGATGCCACGGAAGGTCGTACTTCAAAGCATTTGTGGTATCCTTTTATGTACGAATTAGTACAGCACATTGTACAGTAGACTCAACGTTGGTGAATTTTTTAACATTGCTGAATAAATATTTACAGATTAGGAAGGTATTTGTACATACATATTTTTATTGTGAAATAACACTTCATTCGTTTTTTTCCTTGCGTTTTATATGCGGAAAAGAAACTGTTTTAGGATGGAAAACTTGCATCGAAGTTCACATCACTAATTTTTATCGTTGAAAGAAAAAAACATTTTCTTTTAAAAAACATAACTTTTTGGACATAAATTATACTTCTATTTTTACTTTCGAGGGGCACTTCTTTAATTGTCATATAAATAGTTCCTGCCCAGCATTAATCAATAAAAATATATATTTATAAGTTTCAAAAAAATACAATACTTAAAGTGCTTATGACGCTTCACAAACAATAACCTTAGTTTTGTCAGAGGATATTTACTTTGAAAGGGGAAAGAAATTAAAAACGTTAATTAATACGGATTTTCAATGAATTAATGATTTGGTTCGTCTCTGGTGGTCGCCTGGAACTATCACAAATGACAGGGAAATCCAATTTAACATTTTAGTATAGGATTAGTAAACAAAGTCTTGCTTTCAAGTGAAAATGTAAAACTTGAGAAAATCTACAGCGAACGATGCTCATGAGAAACACAATACCTTTTCTATTTATATATAAAATTATATCAAGCTGTTAATCGCGACATTATATTAAAGACAAATCAATCCCTGGATATATTCCAATGTAGGTATTCGTACTCTTCAATTAAGAGAAATATAAAGCCGATATGATTGTGTCAATTTCAATAATCTATAACATTTTTAACTATATAAAGCTCCTTATATTAAAGACCAAATATACTATTGAAAATATTCCAATTTAAATATTTTAGCAATGAAGTAACTCGATGTTTTCATAACATAAGTCTCTTAATAGCCTCTCTTGGGAATTAAAAAGTGGTATTAAAATAAGATTCATAGATCTATAACGGCAATTAAAAGTTTGTAAATATACTACCAAGAAATCTGCGAAAGTTCGTTTAGTTTTTGGATGTAATTCTTAGTCGAAGTGGTTTATAGCAGTAAATATCTCCGTAATGATATCACAGTGGTACTGTTCCAGAAACAACTAAAATTATAATCCCTCATTTGTTCTTTTGTAGCATTATAAGAACTACACACTAAGCTAAAAACCCACAATTCAAATGCTTCTAAATGCATTAATATAGATATTAAAAGACTTAAGATTTGTCGGGGGTATTCACAAAATACACCGGCAAACTGTTGGTAGCGGTTTCGCTATTAAATTTAGATTAAATGTGCCGTTTGTGTAGCAGTAATATGACTCTTCGATGTCAGTCGATCGGGTTCACTACGCGTGACTGAACCGCAGTCAAGGCGTGACTAGTTGTTGACGCTTTATTTATGCAAATACGGCTTTCTAGTCTAACAAAGCTCAGAGTTATTAATGGTTCCTTCGAGATATTACCGTAGGATCCCTACTTATTAAACTCTCGTCGCTCTGGGTTTTTTGTTACATATAGTCCACAAGTTTGCAACATCTTGAAGAAGGAGTATTTCGTTTGGGAGCTCAAATTCTTGTAAGTACAACTCTATGTTTACAACTGATATGTAGTTGATCTTTCTGCTTAGCACTCGTTCAACTGTGTAGCAAGTCATGGATGTGCTATTTGTATGTATTTGAACAGTCAGTTTCGATTTCAATCGAAGTACTCCAGTCTGGGAGGTAGTCAGAATATCTAAGAATCGGCAACGAGCATTCAAAACTACTCAAATCGCTTGAGCGTCTTTTTAGTGGAAAATTTACATCATACAAACGAACTCACTGTTGAATGCTCTTCACATAATTAATAACTTAGGATATTTAGCATACATTTGTTTGTTGAAACTCAAAAATATATTAAATAAGGTTAAATAGAGAATATTTGTTAGAAATAGCATAGCAACTTCGAATTTCGATCTATAGTACGTCAAATGCGGATGCTAAACAGACGCTTTCAACCGAAGTGTTTGGAATTTTTAGCCAAGTTGATATTCATCAACAATTTATCATCGTAAATACAGGTTATAATAGCCAAAATATTAGGTTTTATTGTTTAAATCTTTATTGACAAAATGTTTCGAGTATAATCATGTTTATTTTACCACCTTTTAGCTGGTGTTTTGCTTTCCGTGGCGGGAAAACAAATATCCGAACAATTTACATTGATACTTTGACCAAACGAGTGAGAATTTGGCTGACGACGCTTTGTTAAATTCGACCACCATGGCTACCGACCGCAAAAATCAAGTATTGATAGATCTCGACGATCCAAATATAGAAACACACGAAATTTCCCGTGACTCGAACACTACTACACACGTTGAACACTCGACTGTTGTGGTCGAGGAAATCAATTCTGATCAGGTTGAATTTAAAGCGAAGTTCGACGAAGCACAGCTGAATCTCTTTGACTTGGAAAAAGAGCTGCGTCTCACTCGAGATAAGTTGAATCATCTACAAGGAGCATGTGAAAATACCGAGGAAAAGTTATCCTCACTGAAGGATGCGACATTTTCCTATCAGAGCATCGTATCGAAGCACGAGATAACATCCAGAACAGTCACCGAGGAAAACAGAGTCTTGAAAGTACAACTCGCTAAGATGGAGGACTTGGAAAAGGAATTAGAGGAGGAAAAAGACAAAAATGGAGTTCTCAGTGATAGAGTGATGGTGTTGGAACGAGTGAAAGAGCACGCGAAAGAAGAAATTGATGAGCTGAATTTAAAGTTAGAGGACCTACAGAGTAAATCTGACGATGACAACGAAGCGTTGCGTGACAAAATCAAGGAGTACGAGATTACATGCGACAACCTTCAAAAAGACCTCGACGAAAAGGAAGAAGAACTGATCAAATTGAGGCTTCAGCATGAATCAGACGTCGACGATCTAAATAACGCTTTAAAGCAAAAGCACAGTGATTATATCGTCCATGCAGAGAAGAGTGAAAACCTAGCTGCAGAGTGTGACGTGCTACGTAAGGACAAAGCTACTGGGGAAGAAAACCTCTTAAGAGAAATCGAGTCACTGAAACTGAAGTATGACCAGATCGATGGAGAAAAAGGTACGCTTGAAAAAGAAAAAGAAGAGATTTACAACGAGCTCAGTGGATTAGAAGAGAGACTACAAGACCTTGAAACCCTCCAAGCAGAACGTTTCGAACTCAAGAAAGACAACGACGAGCTGAGAGCAAGAATAGAAATCCTCGCTAAAGAAAACAAAGACCTGGAAGACAATAAAGAAGAACTTCTGGATGAAATAGAAAAGCTCAAAGATCGCCTTGAAGAGTTTGATGGCCTCCAAGATGATCGTGACGATATCGTACTAAAGCTCAAAGAATTGAAAAGAAAGTACGATGAAGTTCTTGCTGAAAACTCTGACTTCTGCGATAAAATCAACTACTTGGACGACGAGTTGTCCAAGTTACGACGCGAGCTGCAAGACGTCAGTGAGTTAAAGATCAAGCTTGAAAGGATCCAGAAAGAGAACAGAGAACTCGAAGATAATGACAGGAAACAAAAGAACGAGATCAACGAGCTCGAACGAGAACTGCGCACTGCCAAGCGAGACAAAGATGATCTTGCACTTCAACTTAACATTGAGAAAGACAGAGCAGAAGAAAGTGCAAAGAAAGTAACGGAGCTGAAAGCACGTATTAAAGAATTGGAACAACAACTCGAAGACAAGGACAGAAAGAATGGAGATTTGGAGGAAGAGAACAAAAAACTTGAAGATGAGCTCGACGCAATAAATATAACCCTAGGTAAAGGCAAAGCTGCTTATGAGGAAATGGAGGATGAACTCGATCATCTGAAAGATGAGAATGAAAAACAAAAGCAAGAACTTGACGAGTTGAGGGCCAAACAAGACGAGATCGTCGTTGTTGAAGATGTCGCCCTAGCTGCATCTGCTCCAGCATTTGACTTCTCTGAAGATCTCGAAGCTGCAAACAAAGATAAGAAGAGACTTGAAGATGAACTGGAAAGGATGAATGATAAGTATGACACCATGTATGAAGAGTTGACAAAGAAGATCAACATCCTCGAGGATCGCTGTGAAACGTTAAAGAAAGAAGTCGTCGAGAAGGAAATGATAATAGCTCAACTCAAACGTGACGAGATTCGATATCAAGAAAAGATTAAAGAACTTGAGAAGAAACTTGAGGATGGCGATCTTTCCAAGGACAACGACTTGCTGCGTAAACAGATCAATAAGCTAGAAGAAGAAGTTCAGTTCTTGACCGAAGAACTGAAAAACGCAGATGATATCTCCATCGGAGAGTTTGCAGAACTTGAAAAAGAAGTCAAAGTCCTCAAAGCCAAGATCCAGGAACTCGAGAAACAAGCTAAAGAAGATGAAAGAGAAATTGAAAGGCTGAGAAAACGTTCTAAAGGAGATGATGACTGGAAGACTCAGTACAACAGCTTGAAGATTCAATTTGATAGCTTGGAACGAGAGAAAGATTTCATTAAACGAGATAAAGACAGACTCCATAAAGAGTACACGGAGGTGGACGATGACCTACAAAACATCCGCGCAAAGCACAATAGAACAAAGAAACAACTTGACGAAGTCAACATTGAGATCAACACATTGAGGATACAGTTGAGAGAATACGAAAGAAACAACAGGCCAGAGACCGTTCGAAGTGAAATCGCAGAACTAAAAAGAATCATCAATGACAAAGATGAAGAAATCGAGGAACTGAAACACGAACTGCAAGGAATAGATGGCGAGGAGTGGCCGCAGAAGTATGAGTCTTTGAAACTCAAATACGAAGAAGTTGACGGCGAGAAAGACTCCCTTCACAAAGAGAAAAGTGAACTGCAAAGAGAGCTGCGACATTCAGCTGAGAAAGTTGCAGAGTTGGAGATCAAGCTGAACAACGGTAGTGGCGACGAGAAGCGACTACGAGAAGAAGTGCGTACTTACAGATCTAAGATATCAGAGCTGGAGTTACGAATTGAACGAGATAGAAGAGATGACCAGCGCACAATTGAAAAGCTGCGAAAGCGTATTGCTGAGCTGGAAGATGAAATAAAGCGGCTAAAGAAACTTCTACAGGATGCAGATGATAACACGAAGAAGCAAGACGACCTGCAAGGAGAAGTCGATGATCTCGAAAAAGAAGTCGTCTTGCTGACCGACGAAGTTGAAGACAAAACTGCTAAGATCAAAAGTATGAATGACCGCATCAAAGAACTCGAAGAACGCCCAGAACCAAAGATTCAAATCAGCGAGCAGGTCTTAGCTGAAAGCGCTCCTGAAGGGGACTTCCCAATGATGTTATTTGAGCCAATTCCACAAGAAACATCAACTTTTATCGTTGATGTTGAAAACTTCCCTGAGATTACACTTGGTGTCCTTTTACGTAGCAAGCAGCGTGGTGACGGTCGTGTTCCTATTCGAGGTAGAATGCTGTCTGAGTACGAATTCACCGTAGAACCATTACCAGGTACCGTACTAGTCGGTGAACCAGTAGCCGTCAAGGTTGATGTTAAGGAAACACCCACTCCACAGCAACCTGACATAATTGATGGTCACGAGTACAACATCTCTCCTGATATGGTAGAGGTCGCTGAGAGCGCTCCTGACCCATTTCTAGAAGAACCTAGACGCAGTTCTTCTCCTGTGGCCCTAGTATTACGAGCTAGTGAAGTCAGCCCATCTCAAGCTGCTCAGATCATAGATCTTGAAGAACCTAGAGAACCACACACAGGAGCTTTTCAACCAGTTCCTCAAAGAGATCAGAGCATACCACGTGGTAAACTGGTACCAATCAGAGCTGTCATACGTGACAATGATATTGTAGTCCAGACCGCTAAACCCACAATGATGTCACCTGACGACTCGGTATTTGATGATAGAAATTTTAAACCTGTTGATATCGGAAGATCAAAGTCGTTCCATGCAGGAGACTCAAGAAGACAACAGCCAGAACCCGAGCCTGAGTACTCTAACGGCTACGGTGATGACTTCATTTATCCTCGAGAACTACACCAACAATACGAAGAGGAACGAACAGTCAAAGCTGCCAAGCCATCAGATTACGACACACGTAACGTCGATTACAACCAAAACGCCGACGACGGTGTCAAAAGGAAGAAATCCTGGAAGTCTATCGAAGATATGACTCCATTAGAGCGGCAGAGGGTGTCATCGAGTTCTGAGAAAGACCTCAGACGTGCTGAAGAACCAGTCAGAGAGATGAGAAACGAGGTCCAAGAAAGCGCACCAGTGTTGGAGAGTACGCCAACAGACAGACAGCCACCTCCCATTGGTTTTGTAGAACGTCCGAATCGTCACTCCATGGATGAAAGAATGGCACAGCAGCAAAGACGGGATCATCAGGACGGCAGACAACCAAAGAACCGTCGACGACCTGATGATAGGCGACACCCAGATGAAGATCCTAGACTGAGACAGCGACAGGATGACAGACCGTTACGTAGAAACAAGGAAGAGAGACGGTCTTTTGATGAACGTAGGATGAGGAAAGAAAGGAAAGAGAGAGAAAGAGAGGAAGAAGAGCGACGTCAAAGAGAAGGAGGACGTCGAGATGATATTGGATGGGACAGAAACTTAATGAACGAAAGACCACCACCCACCCTGCAGCAGAAACCTGAGATTGCAATGTGGCTGTGAACACTTTGTACAAAGGTAAATCACCATATATTTATCATGACATTAAGACGTATTTTAACCCGACTCTCGTGGAATACGATAATGCAACAAATAAATATATATATTAATAACAGCATTAATCATCATTATCATGCATTGTCATTATTCTTATCATCAGCATCATTACTTGATGGTGGTATAGCAATGATTGTGGTATAATAGTAATGATAATGATAATGGAATGATGTTGAAAAAAACACTATATTAAAAATACATAATGATGTTGATGGTTTTGATTTTGATGATTATTATGATGATTTTGATGATGATGATGGTGGTGGTTGTTGTGGTGGTGATGATAATTTTTATGATTATAACTATGAGTGTTATGATGAAGACCGTATTTAATATGATGATAATGTTGACAATGATAATGATTGGTAATTATTAAAATAAGATGTTAATTTACCGTAACGATAATGATAATCAGATAAACTTTGTGCCCTTAAAATACAGTGAATGATGAAAAGAAGTGGAACCGCTTTTTAACAATAGCTTTTATTATTTTAGGTATACATCCTGCGATACTACACACAATTGAATCAACGTAATTTATAAAGCACTGAAAACCATCATCCAACCATCAAATCAACAACCAAGGTCGACCAAGAATCTTAAAGTGTTGCCACTTAGCCCATGAACTATGGTATCAGTCTCTTATCACTCGAATAGCCGATACAGTAGTTAGTAGTACACTCTAAATGCATACAGTGAAACCCCTCCACATCGGACAGATATAACAAAAGATATGTCCAGTTTAGAGGGGGTTCAAGATTTTTTCGGGCCCGGTATAGAGGGGTTTCACATATTTCAACGGCGCACGTATCTATATGCTGTAATATACACACGCAGGGAGCTGTAGAGCAAGAGAGAAGTCGTTAATGCACACCGAGGCGTAGGCGAGTGTTTCGATGACTTTTCAAGTGCTCTACAGCTCCCAGTGTTTTTATCAAAATATATAGACACAAGCGGACGTTTAATATGTCTTTTATAAAACATTTTAAAAACGTTTTGCTGAGCGTCTGCCAGTCCTCTGATATAAGCACGTTAGCCAGCCAATCAGAGCGCGTGTAGTATCTCAAATATTATATAAATATGTGTATAGTCATTCTCGTAAAGGCTGTCCAGCGAAGAAGATAATTGGAACACGAGTTCGTTTCTTGTGCTAAATATGATTGATGCACTTCGAAAACTACGGATCAATTTAGTAGAAATTATGAATATTTGATAGAGGGATTTCATGGCAGCCATGTTTCTGGTCAAAACAATGGAGCTTTAATTTGTCTCAAGGTGACTGAAATACTTTGTCATTCAAAAACTTTCTTTTGTACTTGCCCACCAACATGGCTGCCATGGCATCCCTCTATATAAGACAAGTGACATTGGAAATTATCAAAATGTCTCTATCTGGACATGAGAATGGCTGTATTTTTTTAATAACATAAGCACTAACCACAAGCTATAATCAATCATATTTTGAGACGGAATCGACGCCTTGTGTAGCCAGGTATTGTTTTCTTTGTATTTGATGTTTCTGATTGAGCGACTAAATAGTTACTAGATAAAAAGTTATTAGGTAGTAATAATTTTTTATTTCGTGCTAGGTTTATAAGGGTTTTCGCTGTATCTATCAGTCGTTGAGTAGATGCACATTTTCGTACTTAAATTAATAGACAATGAACACTCGTTGCAAATATTTTTATAAATCGAAATTGTAAAATTTAAACACACAACTAGTAGAATCTTAAAAGAGATCTATTTCGTCTGATATTCAGCATGTGGTATTTAGTTACTAGCACTCCATATTTTAAAAGAATTTTGAAAGTTTTACGTAGCACCATACTTTAGAATAATAGGATATTTTCATGATGACGTCATCTTACTACTGGTACCAGAATGCTTCACGACTTTTCTTTATTACTCGGGCTACCCCGCAGGAGAGCCCGAGTCTAGGTTTACCTTTTCTATCTATGGGACTGTCGTTGTGTCGAGATTACACATGACGTAATGCCACAGGTAAACCACAACTACTCTATGACGTAACCGGAGTAAACGCACAAGTACTTCTAGTTATTCAAATTCTTAATTCCTCTTGGGATTAAATAAACAATTGGCTCTAATTATTTCACAAAAGAAAGTAGGAAAAACATTCTGGTCTTGGTAGTATATGATGCTTTAATGCAAATCGCCTTTCAATCCAAACTTCGGCGTATTTGAAATCATATCATCAATAGAATTTGCTGATACACTGCAAATTCAATTAACGTTGTCGTTGAAGCAGCTCAATTCTATACACCCAAACTAAGGTTGCATTAGACATTGCATTAAACAATTTGTCTAGAATAAAGCATCATGGGAAACTGAGTACTTCCAATGAGTTTTTTATGCACGCTAAAATAGATCCTCAAATCAGTTTTTCTGTTTTCTATAAAATATGTAAGCATTTTAGCAATAAATAAAAAAACGTCGAAAAGAAATTTACAATTCGATGTTCACAATGCAACGATTTTCCCCATGATTTTTGCTATAAATCTCAATAACGAAGTCAATTCCGTCCTGAAGGAAGAGTCACGACAACGTCAATTGAATTGTAGTCATATATGTAGTACTGTAGTAATAAATATAACCAAACATTGTGACAAGTTGATTATATTTTAGTATTTCATAGATGAAACTAAACTTGTAATAAAACGATGTAACCATAACAACTGTGACGTCTATTACACGCTAGGTCACGTGTCAGAAAAACTATTCGTCACATAATGAAGCTCATGCCGTTTCGATTAGTTGATCCGCAAAACCATTCCGTTGTTATATTGGTTTTAAAGTGTCGCGTTTATTGTAATTTAGGAAATTATTTGGGTGTCAGTTTTCTTGCGTTTTTTTTATACATTTGAAGGTGCTGTTCGCTTTTATTTGAAGACGTTGCTGATGTTGAGTGAGAGTGATGGTAGTTGTCCTTTAGTTCTTCTTCTGCCAACTAGAGGGGGTTCCATTGGTACTTCCCCACTTGAGTTATACTTAGAGATAGGTTGTGAAGCGTTCCACGTTGATGTTGACTTGAGATATAAAATAACAATGGTCTCGTTATATTTCTTGCATGTAATATTTGATTCCAGATAGCTAGACAACATAACTTTTCAAACGTTACAGCAATAATCGTTTCATCGAGACCTGCAAATTGAAAATTTCAATTTGATTTTGGGTTTTCTTTGATCCGTCAATCAGTTTGAGGGCGGAGCTTACATCAAATTAACCAATGACTTTACGAGTTAACATATAAGCTCCTCCTCCAAACTGATTGAAGGATCAGAAAAACTTAAAATCAAATTGAAATCCGCAATTTGCTAGTCGCGATGCAACGATCATCGCTGTAAACAAACGCAGAACGCTTGAAACTAACAGCTACAGTACCCTTTACATGCTACATGTAAATAACTCATAAAATTAGTATGGTCCAGATTAGAGCATTGAGAAGGATGTACCAAATGTCTTAATACAAGCCATCACACCACAGTCGCAACACAGGGAATCCATTTGATAGGGAACAAAGACAGAGAACCCATAACAATGCAGTAAAGAATCGAGATGCGACCTGGGGCGAGTTACGCCCCAAAAGGCTCTCGGATTGTTATATTGGACGCGTTATAAACAAACGTGTAACGTTTCCAAGCGCCTCTGCACTGCGGGATTTGACTAGCCCCTAAGGCCTCATCAACTATACTTACATGTTCGACTTCTTCAATCATAGACATTTTTCTTTGTACGTCGGCCTTCTTGTCTTGACGTTGTCCTTCATTGCCCGTTATACCGTGAGCGACAAACGATGAATCCCCACCGGGTGCAGACATGCTGGCCCTGCGACTGAAACTAGAAAAAAAGAGATTTCGATAATACCACATTTTCTATATATTATGATTCAAACATCGCAAATATATTTTGGAGGTTCAGGTTAAAACAAGTTGTAATAATTTCAAACATACTGTTTATATATTTGCACACATTTCTAGATAGATAGAAAGATAGAAAACAAGATGGTAGTCCGAGTCGCTAGCCTTCACCTCTGCTATCAACATACCCATATGTAATAACTATTTTTTGACGGTACACTTTAACCTTAAACTTTATTATAATTACATGGCATTTTTATATCAAATGTTACCAACTCTATTCTTTATAGCCCACGACACACTAGGCGAATTTCTACGCTTGGTCGAATCGCAAATTTGATTGCCAGTGACATTTCAGATATGGAAGATCGCTCAAAAAATTCGTCGTCGCAGCAGCAGGCACACTTGATGATTTTCAGGTTGCGAACGAAATTAGCTCCAACGAGCCTAGAAAATCGATTAGTGTGTTGTCCGCTTAAGGGTGTATCATTAAGGGAGACTGTTAGGCTCGCGACACTCAATTATTTTACCTTAATGGCTGTTCTGCTCCCATCACAATGCTACGAATATCCTGCATTCGAGAATCGACATGAAGTACTTTTTCCAGTAAAGCTTTCTGCTTGGCCATTACTTGTTGGCGTGTTAGAGGCTTGACACGTTTTTTCGATGGAACGGTTTGAGCGGTTGCCTGTTTTTCAGTCGTAGCACTGGGCTTTTTCAACGAGCTCGACCCAATCATCATCATTCCTTGATTGTTTAGGTTAGCAGTGGTTATGGGTTTGCCTTTATTAGTATTGCTGTGCAACACGTGGCCATGGGATGGTACGATGTGAGGAAACAGCGACCCTGGCTCCTGTGAAGTTGGTACATTAATAATGTAAGTAAATGAAGTGTGTTGGATGTATTGAAAAGTGAGAAAAAGATATGGATTTGCCTTTATTAGTATTGATGTGCATAACGCGAGATCCGAGATAACAATCACCCTGGCTCCTACATGGTGGATCAGTATATGATATATATGAAAACTAAATGTATTTTCTAATGATATGGAATGAATACTAGAGTGCCGTTATGTTAAAGCATTCAGATTGTGTGAATTATACTCTAGGGAGATGTAATTTGTATAAATAGGGTTAGTTTGTTAAAGTAGATACTCGAAGGTATCTCTCTATACACGCAACGTTGTGTAACTTGTAAATTTTTTTCATTAACTTGATCTTCAATAATTGTCAATAAACTGGATGCCAATTGTTTTAAGATAGAATATAAACATCCAACTCTCACAAAACTAGCAGTTGGTAATCAAAATTGACGTTGTGATATGATCTGAGGCAACAATCGCCCTGGCTTGTACATGGTGCATGTGTAAATTGAACACCCAACATACTACGATGCGGTATATGGTGAAGGTGGAACATTACTCACCACATCCATCTTGTCCTCGTCTTCTTCGGAGTGGTCCATGGCCTTTGTAGGTCTTTAAATCAAATATATAGGTGAGCGTAGTGTTTACAATTATTAGTATTGTGATGCTAGTGAATTTGCCAACCAATTTCATAATAGATTTTTTAATTTTCTTATTTGTTCTAATATCAATGGTTGGTTTACAAAACCATAACAAAATATGTCACTATTACAATACAATACAATATACTTTATTTAACGAGGGAAAAATACGTATTAACACTATAAAGGTTATCTAACATACGGCCCTCTATTCGGACACTCCAACTATAACATATAACATAGTTGTTAGAATTACAAGTGACTTTGATATAATTGTTAACAACTTTGCATACAACACTACATATCAAAACACAAACCTTTCTGGCTTTTCGAAGGACACAGAGGGCAAGACCTGTTTAGTAAGAAAATCATATTTGGTCAATAAGAGACTTTTCCGCCTGGGGAACTCAAAATCACGTTAATTGGTGGGTAGGTGTTGTTTGTTTTATTCTGCGCTATGCCAACGAATGCTTAATAATACAGCGTGCTTCAAGCACAAAATTGTGCACCCAATTTACTTACAACTTAACTGACTTTCTTTAAAAAAATATATTGCATATAAGCTAGTTCATTTTCGTTATTGTTTATTAATGACAGTGATACGCTTAGAACATGCAGTATTTATAAAAGATAATCACTTCGGCACACATGCAACAGGCAACAGGGTGCAGCCAGCATCGGGCTGCGCCCTCGTGCAGTAATTCTCTATTAACTATTATTTATTTCTGGATAAATACTGTGGAATAAGGCCTATAACTTACCCCTTTGCCGGCAACATTTACTTTAATACTTTGGCGTCGTTGCTTGGAACAAAAAGAAAATTCCAATTTAAATAAACGACTTTGAAAGGAGGAGCAAAAGAAAGCTAAAGTACATCGCATAATGCGCGCGCTCTTCATTAAGTTGCATGACTGAAAAAATAGTCAAGATAATACAATAGTTATATATTAATTATTAGTATTTTTCCTCGCATTTCTGTCAACGTTCAAAATTTATCTGTATGCCTTTGGATGGTAAACGTACATGTTAAGTTGTTGGTCATAATTAGTGAAATAATACTAAAGTGATTTTCGTCCGTCCATGCGAAACCAACAACTATTTAGTTTGTGCATGTTAGTTCTCTACGGGCGAAGGAAATTCCCCAATTTAATTACACTATTGTATTTGTTCTATATCTCTTTCTTTATAAGTTCACCCACCTGTCGAGATCTTCGCCATAAGTCATAAAACTTCTCGTACATTCCAAGCTGATGATAAAAACATCATGATATTAATGTGAAATTGCTTAGTTTTGAAAATCGCTAGTGACTTCATTATATGGTGCTTTTGTTTATTAAGTCAAAATGAGAGTGGTCTACCATTCTTTTTAATTGTTTTTTGCATTTCCCATTTCCCATTAATGTTATCAAGATGAATGAATGTACATTAATAAACGTTTGCTGGAATGTTTATTGGTGCCCACGGTTTTTAGATTTGCACCGTCAGGCTGTAAAACCTTGAACAATTTTTGATATGTCTATCATTACAAACTCATCATTCCTCTCGCTCCGATGCAAAGACACGGCTACCTTTCAAAGTGCATTGGGTGGGGGGCTGTAAACAGGACTATTGGCTCAGGACTGAACTGCTAATCAGTTTTATTAAGCTGTTTTACCAGTTTGTTTTGTTCACCACTATCTTGTAGATTAACGTCAATAATGATTTACCTTGAAGTTGAGTTGAGTTGAAAAAACCTCCCCTGTTCCTTTTATAACTGTATAAAAGAAGAAGAAAAAATACATCAATATAGGATATTCAATTGGGGCTTTTGAAAGTTCTATTTGCTTATCCTGTCACATGTGATTGTTTGTATGTATTTATTTTGTAAGTTATTATTGTGATAACTAAACTAAACTATAACTAGACGCACTTAGTGGCTAGACTCATAGAGTGGCATGGCTACGTCATAGAGTAGTAATTGATAGGTGGTTTACTTGTGGCATTACGTAATGTGTAATCTCGACACAACGATAGACCCATAGATGGAAAAGGTAAACTTAGACTCAGGATCCCCTGCGGGGTAGCCTGAGTAAATATGGCCTATGGTATTAGCACAAAGGCTCATGCATGAAAAATACTATGTGGATGTTAGCGAATATAAAGTTACCAGAACCCGATAAAATTATATCGCAGTAAATAAGATAGATGTAGATGTTTTTCCTATGTTTTCCTATAAGAAAACATCAAACGTTTTCCCTATATATCATTGTCGTTTGTCTATATCATAGAGCGGTTTTCGTATAAATGTGAAAAAGGCACGGTCACCGCACGGCACGGATACGGCAGAAAATTCGAACGTTTTTATAGAAACCACGGCAGTGACGCAGTGACGGCACTGTACGTCCGTTTCACAGTCATACGAAAACCGCTCTATTAAGTAGAACCCGTCACAGTTCCCAACGCCATCTTGAAAGGTCGAAGCGAGACAATCGTTGAGCTTGAAATGATAGAGACCTTTTAACACCTTGCAGATAACTAATAATATACTAATACACATACTAATCACTTATTTCCTCACGATTGTAAGCAGCGGTCCCTACGATGTTTGTAAAGCGCACTGGAACGTATGTGAAATGCGCTTTATAAACACCACATTACATTTTTCACGTGTCTCTACAAGTACCACTTCGTTTCGCTTTGATGCAAAGGCCCGGCTACTTTTCAAGATGACGCAGGAAACTGTGAAGGGACTATAAGAACCTTCAGACTGAAAACTGATCGGTTTGCCAATCAGGCACCCAATAATCTGACATTCATTTATATATACAATCACTTCAGCCTGACATGGGAAATCACAATCATTTTCTAATGCGGGTTTTTACTGTAGTAATAGAGTTTACATTATAGAAGACCTACTGTCTAGAGCTTGTTGTGCAACATTAGTGATGTTCTGCTTAAACTGAAATTCATAAACGTGGTTGACAGATTCATCTGTAGGAGAAAACATATAACAATAATTACTGAACTGCTCACTCAATTCACGATGAGAATTCATTGAAAAAGGTATGGTTCTGTTTCAAAAACGGGGTTAAGCAACACCAAAATACCTTGTTTGTTTTCATCTGATGTTTCACCACTTTCTTCGCCCAACTTAGGCAAAGTGTCGGCCCGTTTTCGCCCGAGAAGTTCGGCAGGAAACAATGCTTCCTTATTTCGAATTGATCCTCTTCGCGTGTCAAGTTGTAAAATGGAGCTACGTCGCCTAGAGCCTACACCACCACCACCACCACCATGGCTTACACTTAGACGTCGCTCAATGGCGGGAAGAATGTCGTGTTCAGCCTGTCAAGAAATATGTACGTTTTGGTGGAGAATTCATGAAAGGCTGAAAATATGTGACTCGGAACGCATTCATTATAACATTCAATCTACATCAGACACTCGTATTGTACAGTTAGCAGTCAGAGGAAATGATTAACGCTTTATCCCCCTCCCCCTCCCCCTCCCCCTCCCCCTACTTTCACCTTCTCACCCAATCAATGTTGCTCACATGTCTTCTGCAGAATCTTGGTTTTGATTTCAGACCATAGAAATTTCGTCATCGCCGTTTAATGTTTTTTTTATTATTTATCGTTTACTATTAGTCAAAATTGCCAACAATTTGACGTTGTCTCAGGATCTTCTACCCATTCCCACACAGTTAGAAATACATATAGATAAGACACTTGAAATAAAATACCTCTTTTGTAATTTCTTTTGTGTTCTCGGTTCCAATATGTCTTTCTGCTTGGTTGTGTAAAGTAGAACCTGTAATAGATGTTCAGAGAATTAGCTTAAGCTACGGTAATACGAGCAGCAAAATCGCAACATTGCTGCAAAACAAGTTGGAAAGCGATGTTGAGCGTTTTTCCACCCGCGTACCAACCTGTCTCGCGTCGAAATGGCTTGTTGCAAGTTGAGTTGAATTCTGATTTCTGATTGGTTAATACAGCGAGTAAACAAACATGGCGGCGTGCTTGACGTCATTTTGCTGCGAGACAAGTTTGGTTGGTGTGGTAATACGAGCAACATCTACAAGTTTTGTTCCAAAAAGTAACATGTATGCCATGTGTCCTATATATAAAACGAACGTTGACAATTTAGCTTAGGTACCTAGAGTAGTATAGCTTGCACCGAATTAGACCCCGTGCGGAGCTGCGGAGCTGCGGAGTAGGCGGTGGTGGCTAGCACGTGCGGATGCTAGTGCGGATGTGCGGACCGATTGATACGGAGCGTGACGTCATGACGTGAGGTCCTAATTAAAAACCACCCCACCCCCAACCTTAAATCAAACCTCACTATGCAAGACCACCCCACCCCATCAGTTGTGACACCTGGTCATCACAAAATATAAACGAACCCACCACCCCCTGACTGCAAGACCACTCTATCCCATCACCATTGAGAAACACCACCACCACCTTCATCAATAATCAATCTACTCTAGAGATTATATCATGATCACAAAATTCTTGAGAAAAAATAATTTAAATGCGTTTTATTTACTTTCAATTTAATTCAAAAATCACTGAAGTAAATCAAAACACTAATGGTTCATTAGCATAAAATAATGGACGGTGACGTCAAACAGTCCTATTGTTGTACTTAATCCCATGCCAGCTGGCCTAACAATAACTGCCTAAACTTGCCCAAAACAACCTATTGTTCTCTCATAAAGGTGGACTTACAGTGTTTTGTTATGATTTTGCCCACCAATCATTAATGTTGAAACAAAATGGATGTTTGCTTGACTTTATTAAACAAAAATTACAACAACAAAAATATGAAATGTCAATTATAATTTTTATCATCTACGAATATATGGGTTATAAGTTTCATAATTGATAACAGTTTGTTTCGGCACTTCTTCTTTCATAAATAGCTTGTTCAGCAAATACTTTCTTTGACTTATGGCTGATTGGGTTGCCTCTTCCCAACCGTAGTCTTCCACGTTAATTAGATTTCTTTGTGTAGCCACAATCTTCTTATAAGTAGGATCTCTCTTCAAATGATGAAACCATTTCTGTTCCTCAAATAGAACCTCCCTGAGCTCTTTCCTGTAAGTGGTAACCAAGGCATTATGCGCTTTTGCGTGTGCTACTTCATCACTATCCCCATTTTGCTTATAATTCTGCACCAGAGATCTCCATTCTTCCTTATGCCTTTCTATAGCTTTATCTTGCATTCTTTCCCAGACATCGATTTCTTCATCAAAATCCTCCTCATCACCCTCATGACTATCTTCAGAAGAAAGGGATTCATTATGATTCTCCTCAACACTTTCGTTATCACTATGCAAACTTTCATTTTCATAATAGTTGGATTTTGACATGCTGCTGCTCTTAACTGCTCTAAGGTCACTTCTCAAATAAAGAAATAGCCAGGGTTAGCCCCTTTTATAGTGTAACTGTCGTGGGATTATTATGTGATTAATTGAGAGAATTTCATTTTCTGTTTTACAAGGTTGAGTCTGGCTGTGAAGACCTTTTTATCTTCAGTTATCATTCGGAATATTTTACCAGAGAAAAAACACACAAATTCTTTTGTGAACTTTTGTTTATTGACAAAGCTACCTTAATGATTTACATATTTTGCAACTCTTACTTGAACTGGCATCGACCTGTTATCAACCCTTCATCGACCTGACATCGAGCTGGCATTCATTATATTAATTAATTATTCCATTATCAACCATTTTTTAATCTCTCCACAGTCGTGATAGTTCTTT
Organism: Metridium senile; assembly: GCA_949775045.1. Lineage (NCBI taxonomy): Eukaryota > Metazoa > Cnidaria > Anthozoa > Actiniaria > Metridiidae > Metridium > Metridium senile. The sequence goes on along the minus strand of OX459096.1, from coordinate 22,051,329 downwards.
ACATCTTCTGTGTTTTTTTCTTTGAGTTCTGGTTCTGACTGATTTCCCCAATGTATGATGTGATCTTGGTTGTGAACATTCGTAAACTTGTTGTTTGAATCTGTTGGTGCAGTCATTGTTTTCATCTGTTGTGTTTTGGCATTCCACAAATTTAATTTTGGGTTGAAGCTTCGCCTCTTGTAAATACTTTCGCCTTTGGTCGATATCCAATAAATGCACATCCGCGAGATGATTGACCAGTCTCACAAGGAACTTGGCTCCACATCCAGGCACAGGACAATTACGACAAACCCGTCGGACCATGTTTACAGTTTGACGAAGAGAACTAAACTAACTTAATTTCTCTAAAACATTGGATTATAATAAACCAGGCCAAAAAGGCCACAAAGGCCAGGCCAAAAAGGTCACAAACCAGGCCAAAAAGGCCAAAACCAGGCCAAAAAGGCCGAGACCAGGCCAAAAAGGCCAAAACCAGGCCAAACGGGCGGAAAAGGCCATTCGGGCCAAAATCTTCGAAATTTCCGAGATTCATTGACCTTTCATGACTATAATTTATACAAACATTGGCTTTCGAAGAATTGGATTTTAAATTTGTTCAATGCTCTTTATTGCGCATGCGCGTCAATGGAGTTCAGAGTAAGGCAGATGGAATGACAAGTGGAATTAAATACCACATGGTTGTCACATCAGCTGAAGCATATATATGAGACGGTGGTCAACATTTCATTCATTTTGACTTAACCCTCGAACAGATAGGATCACCATGTCTGAACTCAACGATAGCATGGATGAGTCAATTACTGATAGCATCGAACATACAGAAGATAAAGATGAGGATAGCATGGATAAGTCAATGCTATTGTTGTTTATCTTGTTATCGTATTTTAAGAGAAAGTACATTTATCTTTGATCATGCGCGAACGGGCCAAAATGAATAAGAGAGACCGAGAGAGCAAATAAAGCCCGTAAGGGCCATCGGGCCGGTTCGGGCTGATTCGGGCCAGTTCGGGCTGATTTGGGCCAGTTCGGGCTGATTTGGGCCGGTTCGGGCTGACCAAAAAAGAGGCCCGCGACGGCCCGAACTGGCCCGAATCAGCCCGAACTGGCCCGAATCAGCCCGAACTGGCCTGAATCAGCCCGAACCGGCCCGATGGCCCTTACGGGCTTTATTTGCTCTCTCGGTCTCTCTTATTCATTTTGGCCCGTTCGCGCATGATCAAAGATAAATGTACTTTCTCTTAAAATACGATAACAAGATAAACAACAATAGCATTGACTTATCCATGCTATCCTCATCTTTATCTTCTGTATGTTCGATGCTATCAGTAATTGACTCATCCATGCTATCGTTGAGTTCAGACATGGTGATCCTATCTGTTCGAGGGTTAAGTCAAAATGAATGAAATGTTGACCACCGTCTCATATATATGCTTCAGCTGATGTGACAACCATGTGGTATTTAATTCCACTTGTCATTCCATCTGCCTTACTCTGAACTCCATTGACGCGCATGCGCAATAAAGAGCATTGAACAAATTTAAAATCCAATTCTTCGAAAGCCAATGTTTGTATAAATTATAGTCATGAAAGGTCAATGAATCTCGGAAATTTCGAAGATTTTGGCCCGAATGGCCTTTTCCGCCCGTTTGGCCTGGTTTTGGCCTTTTTGGCCTGGTCTCGGCCTTTTTGGCCTGGTTTTGGCCTTTTTGGCCTGGTTTGTGACCTTTTTGGCCTGGCCTTTGTGGCCTTTTTGGCCTGGTTTATTATAATCCAATGTTTTAGAGAAATTAAGTTAGTTTAGTTCTCTTCGTCAAACTGTAAACATGGTCCGACGGGTTTGTCGTAATTGTCCTGTGCCTGGATGTGGAGCCAAGTTCCTTGTGAGACTGGTCAATCATCTCGCGGATGTGCATTTATTGGATATCGACCAAAGGCGAAAGTATTTACAAGAGGCGAAGCTTCAACCCAAAATTAAATTTGTGGAATGCCAAAACACAACAGATGAAAACAATGACTGCACCAACAGATTCAAACAACAAGTTTACGAATGTTCACAACCAAGATCACATCATACATTGGGGAAATCAGTCAGAACCAGAACTCAAAGAAAAAAACACAGAAGATGTAAAGAACTATCACGACTGTGGAGAGATTAAAAAATGGTTGATAATGGAATAATTAATTAATATAATGAATGCCAGCTCGATGTCAGGTCGATGAAGGGTTGATAACAGGTCGATGCCAGTTCAAGTAAGAGTTGCAAAATATGTAAATCATTAAGGTAGCTTTGTCAATAAACAAAAGTTCACAAAAGAATTTGTGTGTTTTTTCTCTGGTAAAATATTCCGAATGATAACTGAAGATAAAAAGGTCTTCACAGCCGGACTCAACCTTGTAAAACAGAAAATGAAATTCTCTCAATTAATCACATAATAATCCCACGACAGTTACACTATAAAAGGGGCTAACCCTGGCTATTTCTTTATTTGAGAAGTGACCTTAGAGCAGTTAAGAGCAGCAGCATGTCAAAATCCAACTATTATGAAAATGAAAGTTTGCATAGTGATAACGAAAGTGTTGAGGAGAATCATAATGAATCCCTTTCTTCTGAAGATAGTCATGAGGGTGATGAGGAGGATTTTGATGAAGAAATCGATGTCTGGGAAAGAATGCAAGATAAAGCTATAGAAAGGCATAAGGAAGAATGGAGATCTCTGGTGCAGAATTATAAGCAAAATGGGGATAGTGATGAAGTAGCACACGCAAAAGCGCATAATGCCTTGGTTACCACTTACAGGAAAGAGCTCAGGGAGGTTCTATTTGAGGAACAGAAATGGTTTCATCATTTGAAGAGAGATCCTACTTATAAGAAGATTGTGGCTACACAAAGAAATCTAATTAACGTGGAAGACTACGGTTGGGAAGAGGCAACCCAATCAGCCATAAGTCAAAGAAAGTATTTGCTGAACAAGCTATTTATGAAAGAAGAAGTGCCGAAACAAACTGTTATCAATTATGAAACTTATAACCCATATATTCGTAGATGATAAAAATTATAATTGACATTTCATATTTTTGTTGTTGTAATTTTTGTTTAATAAAGTCAAGCAAACATCCATTTTGTTTCAACATTAATGATTGGTGGGCAAAATCATAACAAAACACTGTAAGTCCACCTTTATGAGAGAACAATAGGTTGTTTTGGGCAAGTTTAGGCAGTTATTGTTAGGCCAGCTGGCATGGGATTAAGTACAACAATAGGACTGTTTGACGTCACCGTCCATTATTTTATGCTAATGAACCATTAGTGTTTTGATTTACTTCAGTGATTTTTGAATTAAATTGAAAGTAAATAAAACGCATTTAAATTATTTTTTCTCAAGAATTTTGTGATCATGATATAATCTCTAGAGTAGATTGATTATTGATGAAGGTGGTGGTGGTGTTTCTCAATGGTGATGGGATAGAGTGGTCTTGCAGTCAGGGGGTGGTGGGTTCGTTTATATTTTGTGATGACCAGGTGTCACAACTGATGGGGTGGGGTGGTCTTGCATAGTGAGGTTTGATTTAAGGTTGGGGGTGGGGTGGTTTTTAATTAGGACCTCACGTCATGACGTCACGCTCCGTATCAATCGGTCCGCACATCCGCACTAGCATCCGCACGTGCTAGCCACCACCGCCTACTCCGCAGCTCCGCAGCTCCGCACGGGGTCTAATTCGGTGCAAGCTATACTACTACCTAGCCTTTAGAGGCAAAAAGCTTACCTGCCGAGCCAAAGTAGATCAACGTTCGTTTGATAACCAGCGGGGTTGTTATCGTTGGGGTTTTCAAATGTTTTGTCTATTTATTGGGGTTTTTGGACTTCGTAAAGCGTAATACAACACATGGGGTAATAAAGCAGACATTACAAACTTTTATTGGACTTTATTGTGGTTTATTAATGAGTAATTTTCATTTGTTAGTAAATTATACAACGATCTATGTTTCCCTCGGAAATGTCATGTGTCCTATATATAGCTCATGATCAGCGGCTAACCATTACATAACTCCGCCCCCTAGTTGATTGACGGTCCACAAAAGACCAAATCAAACCGAAGTTTAATCAAATAGAAGCTTATAACTCAGTAAGTATTTATTCAAACATGCTCAAACTCGGTAATAATACTAATGTTTGTATGTTTTATTTTGTGATGGTAATCATTTTTTAATTAGATTAATTTTTTCACTCGTCCCCAGTCCCCTCAATGAATTCCGGAAAGGCGAATTGACTCAGGCGAAGTACTTCATGTGCAGTTACTGTGCGTCAAATTAAAATTACCGCACGTTATGAGTCTGCCGTACCGAACAGGTTCAGACGCCGTACTCTACAGTTAGGTACGACAGTATATTAGCATACCTGATTGTTGTACGAGATCAAAGCCATACTCCACAAAGCTACTAATTTCTTCGCATAGCCGCTCCACCTACCAAAAAATACAATCAACGTTCAATATTAAGTGCTTACAATTTTCACACCGAGGCTAGTGATTGGACCCCTTATATGGGCAAACAGAACCATCATAGGCAAGCCCAGAGCTATGTTGATCATGTAAGTTTTTTAAATAGAATTCTTAGAATCTGAAAAATCTAAAACAAGAACAAAGAAAATATTTTAAAATGTTTGTGTATTGTATATTACCTCTTCATAGATGGTATTTGTGGCGACGGACAATTCTTGTTCTATCACTGGAGGTGGTGCAATAGACATTATGGCGTCTGTAAGTGAATGCTTTTTCCCTGCTTTCCAAGTACCAACTGACTCTCGACGATGCACAGCGTTCATTGTTGCCATGCGACCATGATAACCGGTTTGGGTACCCTGTGGTGCAACAGAAACATTGAATACTAATATAAGCAAACAATATCTCATTAGGGTTTTCCGATTTACCGGAACAAAGGCAGATTTGGCACTAATAGTGCCAGATGATAGTACCGGTGTTAATTTGTCATTATTTCTGCAATATTGTTTTTATTTTTTATTCTTACTCAGAACTGATGTAATATTTTGAACACATGCAACTCCTAGAAATTCTAATAACGGTAAACATGCACGTATGCTAATTAGTACCTTGTCACAAAGTGTCATCAGTTTAGCCTCTCGTACTTTGACGTAAGGTGCCTTCTCGTCACTATTGAGCTCGTCATCTTTTACTTTCTTGCTATCTTTAAGTGACTCTTCCTTTTTCTTCTTTTCTATCAAGTCTTCCAGTTTTTCAGGCACTTCTTCTTCAGTCTTTTCAACAGCTACTTCACTTTCCTTCTTTGTTATCTCTTCTGGCTTCTTTGCTCTGGCAGAAGTCTTTCCTTTCTTGGCTGCTTTAGGGCTTGACTGCGCTTTCTTTGGTTTTACCTTTGTCGTTGTTGTTGGTTTGAGAAGATTTTCGTTTTGCTCCTCAGAGTCATCTGATAACTCTGGTGTTGTTTTCTCCGGTTCTGTCTCTTCCTGTTTTGTTTCAATTTTTTTGCGAACTGAATCGTAATGATTACTAAGTTAGTATCTATAATTTTATGCACACGCTCGAAAACTGATCACTTGAACTAAGTGCAAATTACTTCCAAGAAATAGTTCCACTTAAGATCAGGAGCCGGTTGTACGAAGCCTGAATAGCGCTATCCACCGGATAAATCCATATCCAAGGGATAAAACCTATACAAATTCTATACACTGGATAGATGTACAACTGGCTCAAGTGGAAGTGAAGCCACGTACAACGTGTTCTCACCTTGTTGCAAGGAGGTTGGTGCAGGAGACAAAGCAGGTAGTTTCTGTGGACTTTCCTTTGCTGATTTAGTCTTGGCTGTTCGCTTGGCCGAAGTAGACCGGGTTCTATCAGCCGAAGCGGGTTGGGCCTTTGTTTTCTCTGGCGCGGAGGTCTTAGACGGCGTAACAATTTCTGGTATCTTGTCTGCTTTCCTCGGAGTTTCTTTGCGAGATTTCTTAAGTTTTTCGTGTTGCTGTAGAATAAATTGAGTAGCATCATCAAAACCGGAAAACCGCAGTTTAAAATAATAAAATCTGAAAATCCACCAAATAAAATACTCCAAAACCACATCACCGAAATCCTGTCTATAATTTGTGAATCGCGTTAAGAAAGCCATCAACCAACAGAACGTTTAGTGAATTGTCCCTATACTCTTCTTTCACATAACCAACATGTCTTTTATCTTGGGGTGGGGGTAGCTATTGTTATTACTCGGGCTTCCGTGTACGGAAAAGTCTGAGTCTAAAAATGCAAGCGGTTCTTTTTTTCGTCGTCGTCTTGGTCCTCGAATTGGAGGGTCAGGCCCCAGGCGTTCCTAGCAACAATGACATCATGTCTCATTTGAAGCCCGAGTGACCGCCCAGATGGCGTCTAGTTCAAATTTGTTTGATTTGAATTACAATTGGTTTGATTTGAATTACAATAGCTCAACCCCCCACCCCTCCCCACAAACAAGCTAGGCATTATGGCTATTGTGACAGTTAGAATACAACATACCTCCAGCAAATCTTTCAATTGGTCGTGTACGCTGACCAGCTCATTCTCAAGTTTGCTGGTTTTAGCATCGAGTTCAACAATCTCATCTCGTCCGTTTATGACCTGCGCACCAAGGACCTGGCAGTTAGAGCAAGCGTTCGTGCCAGATTCCTTCATAGCTTTTTGAGCCAAGCTCATTTCTTGTTGCTAAGCAAATAACAAAAAGAAGGGGTGAATGCAAAGAATAAAAACAAACAACGAACGTTGATATATTGATCTACATCAATTTATTTGTAGTTGATATTGCTAGGCTTTGGAGTTTGTTGTAACTAGAAATTGACATCAGCAAATAATATGATCAATACTTCCATGTTATAGTCGGGTGAGTAACTTACGCACACAGTACCATGGATAGTTTGAGTTGGGAAAGTCCCCTCATCCCCTTAATTGGCGAATATTCAAAATTATATTTGGAAAATAGATTCCTCACTGCACTGATAAGTGCAGTTGCTTGGATTCCAAAAAGGTGGATAACGGATTCCAAACTCATTTTATTTCTTGGATTCCGTATTCCCATACATTGAATAAATTCTGGACTGATCGTTATTTGAACCAACCATTTTGAAATTCTAGCCCGACTTACTCTTCGCTTTCTTGCTTCTTTCTCATATTCCTCAATCTTCTGTTGCAGCTCTTTATTTTGCTAAAATATAAATCACGAATTTAAGGTCGAGAAAATTATATACATATGCTTCTTGTACATTTTGAACTTTTTTCGAAGATGTTTGCATGGGAAGATTGTGTCAGTGTGCTCTGCCTGCAGGTAGGTCTTTCCTTATAGCTCCTTACGCTTCTGGAACATTTCGTAGGGGCCGTCATTCTTTACTCTGACCATGTCCTCCCTTCTGTACTTCCCTCTGTGACAAGCGGGAGAAGTTCTTAAAATGTGTGGGAAACTTGCTCAATACAGTTATAAAGTAACAAAATATAAGTTTTCTTCAATAAGAAAGCAGTATTTTGGGATTTTTGAACTGGCTGCTGAATTGGCTACCAAGTTCAGCGTACGTGGTAAACGTAATCGACAAGGTAGTCTTGCTTGACTGACATGTCTAACCGAATGTTCTCATAAATTAAGCAAAATAAAATGATCAATTTTCCGCAATTGTCTCCAATAATTACCTTTTAAAAATATTAATTTTGGTTTACTTACTGCTTCAAATTTGACTGCTTTATTCTTTTGATCCCTCAACTGTGCTTGCAAAAGATTGGATGGAGGTGTGTCTTGTACATTAGCTATAGGGGTAGTCTGTAAGGTAAAAACAATAATATTTAATACATTAATAATGCATGCTAAATACAGTGAGACGTTAAAAAAGTGATTTATTTAAGTTGAGAAAGACCTTGCTTTACTTGTAATATCCTTGTTAAATAATCAAAGGTTATTATTACTATCTCAAAATCAATACGCAATACACATCCCTGCAATGATTGGCAACTTACACCTCGTCCATCGGATTCTTGGGCGACTATCAGTTCGTTTTGCTCACGGGCTTTTACTTCTGCTGTTTCTGCTTCTTGCTTTCTTCTGTTCTTCAGTTGGTTGACGACCTGCAAACCACGTGAGGAAAAATACACCAATCAATATCATTTAAGACGAAAGGGAACAGGATGAAAGGAACCAAACTGAATCAATAGGAACGAAAGGGAGCCGAGTAAACCTGGCAGTTCAGGATGAAAAAATGGCAAAGATCACGGTTCTAAAAGAAACTAAAAAGGCTGGATGGAGATCTTGGAGAATGATGAAAAAGATAGGGGCAATTTATTTTTATTAAGGATACCAACATCAATGAAGGTGCTTTACAGAAGGCCGTTCTCGACAAGTTTTATGTACCACATAGTACGAAGACATGCAGATGTCATCGGTGATTATAATGTACGAGAAGACTACGATAAACATCAAAAGGAAGCAAGGGAAATTGCAGAGACATAATGGAATGCCAAAAATTATAAAAAATAACAGACACCAAATAAACAAACAGAAATAAGAAATGCGAAACAAGTGGATGTGAAAGCCTTGGTGGCCGACTGGATTCGATTTCCGACCTGGACGATTCAGTACGTTGCCTGGTTTTCTCCCACATTGCCTCCTCCCGCACCCAAGACCATATGTGCATGGGCCCAACAAAAGCTCTGGGACAAGAGCAGCACCCACCCCTACCACTAAAGTAGAAGCTAGAAAGAGGACCGTCCTCGACTACGGTTGGAAAACGTTTTGCTTTACTTAGTGAAACCAAGTTCTATAAAAGACATTTTTACCCGTTTGAGCTGATTATTGTCCTGACGTTTCGCGTCCAGGTCTTCCTGAACGCTGGCCATTTCTAGGTACATCTTGACTTTATCTTGCTCTAAAGTGACATTTTTCTGTAAAATAACAAGTAGAGATACACTCGATCTGGTATTCTCTACTTTCACACACCCATAATGCCTTCTGTCTTTGGGGTAGCTATTGTAATTCAAATTTGTTTGAATTGAATTACAATAGCTACTCCAAAACCAGAAGGCATCTGATTATGGTTATTTTGAAAGTAGAAAATAGGTTGTTCAACTGACAAGATATACGAAATGTAGTTTATGCACGCAAAATTCACAGCTTCAGCCGGAGCCAATTAAGTCAAAAGAAACTCAAATATTTGGATCAAGTGATATTTGGAATTATCAAAATTATCTTCAGCGGACACCATGAATGAGAATTACTGTATATATTTTATAAAACATACTGTTCTAATCTAAAAAGTTGCATGTCAAGGACGCTTACCGCTTCGCATTGTGCTAAGTCAATTTTCAATCTGCTCAGAACAAAAACATGCAAGTTAGTTAAGCTTAATTAAATCATAGCTCAATTCATCATTGAATGGGCAAACTTATTATATAAAGAAGTTTTTCAGTTGGTTAAATAGCTACACTACACAAAGATAGATACATGCATGTACTATATGACAGGTATTAGAAAGAAATTTGTAACACCGTAAAATATTGTTTACTTAACTTGATTGGCGTTTCGAGCTTTCGCCTTTCGTCGTTAGGTATTTTTTTACTCCGACGAAGGGCTAAAGCTCGAAACGGCATTAAGTTAAGTTAACATTTTTGGGGCCATTTGAAAATTAATGGTGGGATGGGGTGGGCCAATTCTAAGCTTGATAATTATTTTATCAGAGCTACTTGCTTTTCTATAGTATCGTTCTGAACACTCATTGCCATAAGTATGTTATTAAGCTCTCTTTCCAATCCGTCTTTATCTGAAAAAAAAAACAAGCATAACTTGTTAGCAAAGTAGCGTGACAATTAATGATCAGGGTAGGAGAACAATATTGCGTGACTAAGGGGGAATCATATTCATATTAGTTATATAGATTTCATATTTTTTCCTAATTCAATACTTTTTATATCTCTTTTTATTAGCTTTGCAACATAATCTAGTATTTTAAGTAGCGTGATATAGTTAAAGTATGCGAAATGGAGTTGTGTGTCGACTAAACACAATCTGGTATATCTAAGTAACGTGACATAATTGGCTAACGCTGTTGTGGGTACCCTGCCATGTTATTTATTTATTTTCTTTGTAATGTAATTTGTTTTCTGACTGAGGTGAAGCTATTGAAAAATAAAAAAAGATAATAATAATTGCACAGTTGCAAAACACAATCTGCATGCATTTTTAAGTAGCGTGACATAATTGTGTTACTAAAACATGCAAATTGGACACTATTGGACAATATTGCGTGACTGAGCTTTACCATATTGTCCCTCGCTTTTTATTCCCTTTACAATGTTGAGCATCTCTCCAGCTACGAGCTTCCATTGTTGAGTCTCGTCCTTACGTACCACGCTTGCACGTCGTCCTGTGAAGAACAAGTAGAGTAAAAGTTGAACCATAAAATTGCTAAAATTCGAGAAAAAGAAACATAAAAGGTTTTTTTCACCTCTTTTTAATAGTATTATATGAAAATTAGTACTTATTGATGATTCGTAAGCCTTTAGTCCAATCACATATTTAGGCCATTCGCACGATGACGTCATTTTACTACCAGTACCAGCATGCTTTGCGAGTTTTCTTTCTTATTCAGATTTTTATTCCCTCTTGAGAATACTAGAACAATTAGCACTAATTATGTAATATAACAAAAGGAAGTATGCAAAGCTTCAGGTACTGGTAGAATATGACGCTATTATGCAAAATGTCTATTAGGTCACATGCATAAGTTAGGTTATATTCTTGATAAAGCTATCTAAATATTATTATTTTTATAACGAATTTATATTTGGTTAAAATACTGCTGATCGTTTTGTAAATATTACAATATTATTACTTACTGCTTTTATAGGCATTATCCATTCGTTGTTGCACAGCCATTCTCTTATACATACTCAATTCTTCCTCAAGTTGCTGTTTTTCTCTATAATTATATATTATATCAGGTCCAGTCATCAATGCGAATGGATGGATATAGCTACAGATAAATAGCTACAGGTAGGTGGATTGTTTCATAAAGTTTTTTCAAAATGTCCTCTGGCAGACGTATGAGAATTTGAGAGTCTTTTCTAAAGCACTTACTGTTCTAATCTGCCAGTATCTTGCCCTTTTTTGGACATGTTGACCATATTTTGATTGATCTCCTTAAGCTTTTCAAATGTGATCTTTGCAGTTTGGAAAGACTCCCTAAAAGAATTAAAAAAAAACAACTTTCATTTGTCTTCATTATACTTTTTTAACAAATGTTGCTAGTAAGTTGTAGTTTTAAGATTGCTTAAAATTTGACATTGTTTTGACCCAAGTGAGGATTTCTTTTTCTTTGTATGCTTGCCGGCGTATATTATAAGCTAGTGCGCGCGCGCGCTTGTGATTGATAATTTCCCGCCAAAATGTTCGATGTTCAATCGCAGTCGGATTTTACCCGGAAACAATTTGGATTCTGACTATAATTTGAAATAATTGCTTACATGACGGAGTTTTGGGAGCCCTCCATCTCAGCAGCACTTTCCTTGGCCTTTTTCTCGAGCTAAGCAGAATAAAATTACAGCAATGAAAAGATGCGGAAAGGAAAAAGAAAACAATGAAAAGTTCACTGTGAACTGACCTGATCTAAAACTTCTTCTTCGTCCAAATCAAGAGACTGAAGAATAAAACACAAGGACAGTTTAAACATTTTAAATTGCCCTACAAATTATCATCATGTGAAGAAATTTGGAGCCGCAAGGAGGATGTCCTACACTACTGAAAATCGGATTTCCATGATCAAATTGTACAGCGGTGCAAGATAACGTGAGACTGGAGTATTGCAACTTTTACTTACGTCCTGTAACGACTCTAGAAGAATTTCGCGTTCCTGGCACAAAGTATTGTAGTCGGAAAGGAGACTATCCATGTACATCTAAACAAACAAATAAACATGAGTAACTTTATTTTAGAGTTGTTAACCCATGAAACAAAATATATAAGTTAAAGCGTGATAGTCAAATAACAACAAAAGAGCTGCAGCGACCTTTTATAAATATTATAATTTAATCTTTTGATCATTCGAGATACATTTTTCAAATTGATAATGCTATATAAAAATAAAGAATTTCGAAGTTATAAATACCTGACCAGCTACACTTTGTTGCGATGCATGTTCGCTCTTCAAAACAATAAACAAGAATTTGAACATTACAACAGTCCCTCTTTTTGTCTTAGTGTTAGTTTAATTTAAAATCAGTCAAGAATTTTCACGAGAATTTAATTACATCACATACTCTGGCATCTCATCTCACTTCATCTCATAATCAGTTATAATAAACAGATGCAAGGAAAAGATCTAGAGGGATAGAGTAACTTACCGATTCATCGCCCGCATACAAAGAGTCATAATCATTCAATAGCTGGGAAAAGAGGAGAATAATAGCAATAGTGATAGTTTTACAAAATGATGAAAATAACTGCTAAAATATTTTTGATAGTTTATATTTAGAAATCTTGGATAGTTTCAATAGAAGGATAGTTACACAGAATTCGAAGAATTAAAAAAGGTTTTCTATTAGTTTTATAGGTGAGCGTAGTGTTTACAAGTGTTGGTATTGTAATGCTAATTTGCCAACCATTTGCACAATATATTTTTTAAGTTTCTTTGTTCTAATAACAATGGTTGAATGGTAAAACCATAACAACATAAGTCACTGTACGTCCACAGATTTGATCAACATGCAAACGCGCGTGTTGTGTGCTCTCATAAAGCACGCGCCTCAGCCAATCAGCTGACTGCTTTAATGCTAACAGTTATTTTATACTAAATGCATAGACATACATGCACAAAAAAACGACACCAAAATGATTTCCAAAACGAAAAGAAAATGGCTTCAACGATATCTGTCAGTGAAGATATTGAAAATATCACTCGTATCCAGGATGTAGTTTCTTATAAAATTTACGAGTAGCATAAAATTTACGAGTATTATAAAACGTGAAAAACGATCGTGCAGCCTGCAATAATATTTTTCGCGAGACAAGTTGCACGATAAATCGTATCAACTTGTCTCGCGAAAAATATTATTGCAGGCTGCACGATCGTTTTTCACGTTTGACATCCCCTCGCGCGACTTGAATTTTTTTGCTGCACAAAAAGTAGAACCGACTTCTACTTTCTGCAATGATTTTTGTAAAACTTTGTCTCTTGACACGATTATAGCGCGCGAACCAATTTTACAATGTTGCTGCTGAATGATTCAAATTACGCGTGCAACGTGCAACACTTTTTTTCGTGAGACAAATTGCAATTGAAATCGTGCGTTTGATAGACATGGTCTCGTGCAACCTGAAATAATTTTTTCGCGAGACAAGTTGCACGAGAAATCGTATATATCGTGTGACACGGGCTTAAAACAATAGTGTATAAACACACGCAATAAAGGTACCTTTGATATTCTATCAGTAATTCCTCCAAATTCATCAATCTTTGCTGACTTGTCCTTACCCCCCACGGGCACCGAGTGTAACGTCAAAGGCAAATCCGCCCCTGACCATTCCATAGTGCTAACTGTGGCAGAATCGACATCAGGAGATGCCGCCCCATCCCCTCCCTCCCTGTTACCGATGACTGGCACTTCGTCGCCATTACCAAGTACAACATATGTTTTTAGCGTTAAGTCTTTGCCTAAGTCTCTTCTTCGACGGAGTTTGCTTTTCTTCATAGCGTGGTCAAAACGTCTAGACATCGTTAAAGTCGTTGTCTAAATGGACTGACTTTCTAATTAGGTATGGATTAGGCATTCAGTGTGTTAGAGCGCGCGCTTGACTTTCGAACACTGTTTAAAACGGAATCAATTAATTAGCATTATGACGTCATAATTGTAGACTTGCTAATTATATCATTGGACATAAATAATTTTAAAATAATGTGCGGAATATGTATGATATGAACTAATTGGTTTCAAGAACTAGAGTGGGCTACGTCGGTATCGTATCATCTATATTTTGGGAGTAATAGTACTTACAGTGCGAATCAGAAAACTGTGGGTATCCAGAAATATTTTAGAAATCGTTTATTGTTCGTTGAACAACTCAGAAACAACTATATCAACGCAAGAAGTTTGACTGATGTGTAGAATGATAAAACTTTTGTTCAACGAACAATAAACGATTTCTAAAATATTTCTGGGTGTCAACGGTTTTTCGATTCGCACTGTAATATATTTTGAAGTCATCATCACATTACAACACCCACAAATACATCGTACGTTTTTATAAGTTGTTAACATTCAACAGCAACACCCACAAATCAAATTGAACGTGGAATAAAATCATAAAAGGATATAATTTTATTAGTGATAAAATCTAGCGGTTGTAAAATTCACCGCATTTACCTATAAATATATACAATTTATAAATTAAACACTTGAACCTATTTACACTTATTTCAGGTTGTCGAATACAATTATTCATTTCACTGCACGGTTCTCGTTTATCAATTTCAGCCTTGATAGATAGCATATTGTTTACAACCTCGTTTCAAAAGCGAAGTGTTATTATTATCCATGGTATAGTATGACGCTAAAATGCAAATTGATTGGTGCGTACATTAACGCGGCTGTGGTAAAATTCTAAATAATATATTTCCCTCTTATTTATTATTTTTCGGCCATGTCAAATATTTTGTATACAATCAAAGAGAACCCTTCTAGCTCGATGAGCTTATACTCTTGGGTAACATTATGAATAAAATACGTTTATCAAACAATTCTAAAGAATATATTACACGCTATCGAGGCTTAAATTGAAAAACCGAAAACCGTGGAATGGTCGGTTATGGGTATATAACCACACACGAATAACCGATGCGGTATCAATAGTTCTCTTCACAGTTTCCTGCACCATCTTGAAAGGTAACCGGGCCTTTGCATCGAAGCCAGACGAACGTTGAGCTAGCAATTCAATGATAGACACATGAATAATTGTCCCGCGAAGTCGTCAACATCAGTCTCGCTTCGATGCAAAGGCCCGGCTACCTTTCAAGATGGCGCAGGGAACTGTGAGGGGAGTATTATTCTTGTCAAGTATTTGCACGTTATTGGTAAGATATTTCGTGCAGTTCGTATTCGTGTAAACCATTGAAATATCTATTTTTTTGTCTAAAGAATGTCAAAGGTTTTCTTTATATGCAGCTTTGTTATATTAGAATTCAATTTTCCTCGAATATAATTTAAAGTGAAACTTTGCGAATAAATATTCTACTATGATATTTTGTTTTCCTTATTTCTAAGTAATACTGACAACTTTTGGTCCTTCTAAGCACTGGACTAAATTGCCCTTAAAAGGATAAAAAGTTTATTATGGTTTGTTTTAATATTATTATTAAAAGCACCAAATGCCGATATGGTTTTGAATAACCGAACATAAAGTCAAGTCTAGATTTCTCCGCAGACAACTCCTGCGTCAGTAGGTTTCCTGTGTTGCAAATCACTACACTTGAATCGAAATATGACGTTCCATTTTAATAACTATCGTTCTTGACTGGAGAGCCTCGTATTCATGTTGAAACACAATGGAGTCTTCACATGTATGCGAGACTTGCCATATTTCGATTCGGTAAATAGGTTTAATGATATTTTGTCACCATTTCAGTCTCGGCGAACATTTCAATAAAGGAAGCTCGCATTTTAATAGACATAAGTTAGCCTGCGGAGGGGTCTAGCTGTATTCATTCCATATCAAGATTGTATAGTCTGCGTCACATCTGGAATTCTATTTACCAATAAATTTATCCAGAATATTCCAATAAATTATTCTGCGTCACACCAGGAATAATGTATTGGTAAATAAAATTCCGGATGCGACTCAAACTGACTCAAACTATACATAGTATACATTTATTATAGCTATGCATAACTTCCCATTGTCGATCCCTGGTAGGAAGGTCGTGTTATGTTCGAGGTAAGCGTAAAGGGATTTCCTCCAACTTGATATTGCTGAGGGTTAATCTGGTCCAAGGAAAACAGTGAATTAAACGATGGAGCTGCTAAGGTCGATCCAAACACCCCACCGCCAGACGACACAACGTTGTACTGCGACGCTGTGATACTGTCGACTGAATGTTTCAAATACGTCGGCGAGGTCGTCAACGTCGAGAACGTCCCTGTACTGTTTGGTTTGAAGGAAAACATGTCTTTTGGTTGCTTCTGGGGGCTTGTGAAGCCGCCGTACTTGGCAAAGTTCAGATTGATAGTTTCTGTGGTTGTGTTAGGATTTTGGAACTCAGTGTTTCCAGACATAGAAAAGTTCTTTGGCACTGATGAATTGTGGGTAAACATTGAATGGTTCATGTTATCTTGAAGGTTGGACGTAGTAGAATGTAGAAGATTTGGATTGACAGTTGCCATGGCAATGTTGTTGTCATTATCAGACCGAGATATTAGGTTATCAATCGCGTAAGACAGTCCTGAGCCAAGGTCGCTCGAGTTGATCAAGGACTCGGCTGAAAAGTCAGAAAACATTTGAGTCCTACTTGGGGTGGATTTTACAATGTGGTTTCCCTGTGTGAAATTTGACCGAGAAGTCTGAGCGTCGTTTGAGATTCCTATAATATCAGTTTCGGAGATCAAAGCCTCAGCAGAGAAATTCGAGAAAGTTTGATTGATGTTTCCATCAGCGGGGTTGTCTTGAAATGACGTCATCGTTAACGTACTCTGAGGAGTAAAAGTATTAGAAACACTTGTACATGACATAGGATGGAGACTGGAAACGAGGTCATCACCAGTTGCCAAAAGCGACTCGGCAGAAAAGCTCAACAAATTTTGCTGTGGTTGTTGTTGTACCACATTATGTTCTTGTCTTCTTCCTGTCAAAGAATCGATGCTATGAGACAAACGAAGACTGGTCGTCGAAGTGTGTGGATGTTTTGTACGTGGTATGTTCCCTCCTGTCTTCCTCATCTCATTACTTGAAGACACACTAGTATTCAGGAAGGTGTTATTCTTGTTTGCCGAGTTTTGTGATTGAATATTAGGAATAAGACTACTAATACTAAAGTTTTGAATACTGAGCAAGTCTTGTTGACACATTTCAACATTTGACGTATCTCGATGTGCTTCCCTATCCCCACTTTCCCGCGCAGCGTTGAACGGCGGTGCAGCACTGGAAGTAATGGTAGTGACTACTGACTGACTTGTTTTCTTTTGTTTGGATGTCTTTGATTTGGAACTACTTGAGGACCTGCTGGACTGTCTTTTCTTTCCATTCGTGTTTTTGGAGACCTTAGCTGGTGGTTGTGAAGAACTACTCGATCCAACTCTTGACTTTGCTACACAGTTAACATAACTACGTTTCACTGAGTTAGACGTCGTTTTGTTGGTTGCGACAGCATTTACAACAGGTGTAGACGCAGGTGTTGTGATGATAGTAAAAGGTGTCTGGAAAGATCCAGTCAGTTGTTGAATGGGTGGCTGTATGATTGCTGATGGTGTTGGTTTGGCTGCTGCCACACTAGTAGACGTAAAGTTTGTTACCTGAGAAGGTAAAGTAGGATACGTCATAGGTTGTTGAGACGGCACACTGCGTACGATAACGAACGCCGTCCCAGGCGATGGGGTCAGGTTGACAGCGGGTGTGGTTCCAGTATTTAAGAGATTTGACGTCATAGATGTGTTACATACTGGCTGTATAGTCGTCTTGGGAAGTTTCAACGTTACCAAATTTGGTTGTTGCGTAATGGAGCCAAATGTTCCCGACCCCATACCCACAGGAGCAGTCGGTACGTTCATGGTGACGAGACCACCAGTTTGTGTTGCTACAGGAACCGGATTTGCATTTGCACTTGAGATAAAAGAGTTGGTAATTGTTGCTAGTCCTTGGGTTGCTATGGCAGCGGGAATGACTCGTACGCTCCCTGAAGACGCTTGGCCTGTTGTCATGGGCAATCCACTTATTATACCAGTAGTATTGGCAGCTAATGTCGGGATGGTAGCGATGGGGCTATTGATTACAGTAACCGACCCTGGGCCTTGGATTGATGAGTTTCTTTGGAAAGGCATAGAAGCGTTCATACTGCCCACTGTACCTCTGTTGGTTGATAGCGGTTGTGCTGAGCTAGGTGTCCCCAGAGTCATGATAGGTCCTTGACTTTGCATAACTAGACCCGTGTTATTCGAAAAAGACCGTGAAACTGGTAAATTAACTGGAGCTGTATTACTATAGTTCACTAAACCGCCTCTATTGACTACTGCTGTTGAACCGTTTGTCGATAGAGGTTGCATTGAGCTTGATGTTCCTAGAGTCATAATAGGCCCTTGAGTTCTTATGACTACACCCGTGTTATTCAACAAAGAATTTGAAACTGGCTTTGCCTTTGTGGTATTAGTAGCAGTATTAAATTTACCAATTACCGGTGTTGTTCGGTTTGCTGATGGAGCTTGTGTCGAGCTTGGTGTCCCGAGTGTCATGATAGGTCCTTGACTATATACAACTAATCCTCCATTACTGGAAAATGAATTTGGTAATTGATATGTACTTGTAGTAGCTAGGGCATTGTTCAATTCTCCAATGACTGCTGTTGTTCTGTTATTTGATAAAGGCTGCAATGAATTGGATGTGCCTAAAGCCATTACTGGGCCTTGAGTTTGAAGAACATGTCCTGGATTATTTGACAGGGAACATGACATGGGCAGTGTATTTTGAGTAGCAATGGGTTTTATCAGTGGTCCCTTTGGTACATTTACTATAGAACTCTCTTGTTGGCCTGCGCTCTGGTTTAATGATCCTTGACATAGAACAACTTGGGTCATTCCTTGGGGTACCCCTTGTGTAGAATTGTCTACTATAATACCTTGGGATACCCCCTGAGTACAATTACCTAGAATTATTCCTTGGGTTAAACCTTGTGTAGATTTTCCTAAAGATATAATTTTCTGAGTCGGTTCCAATGTTCCGTTAATTAGTCCAACAACTGAATCGCTTCTTGCTGCTGCTATTGGCGGGTGAATGTTTTGATTTGAAACAAGATTACTTAAAGTATGACTGGTGCCATTTGGTGTCACTACAAGTGGAATAGCAGTTGATGAGTTTTCAACACTAGAAGATCCAGTTTGAACAGGTATTGCCAATGTAACTGTTCCTGGATTACTCTGAACTGTGGAATCAACCAGAGAAACATCTTGCGACAGCCCGTTCATTATCGATGAAACAGTGTACATCGAAAAACTTGGCTGCGTCTGTTGTACAGTGCCTGGATTACTATTGACTGATATTCCCGATGACGTAAGACTCTCTGACTCCACGTGACTAACAGTGGTAGTCGTTGTGGGAATTTTCCCTGATGAAGACCAAGTAACATTAGTGTTGTCTGATGCATTGTTAATTGATTGACTGTTTTGCTTTGAAGTTTGGGTTATTATTGAGCCCTGTTTAAGGTTGTTTTTGGATGTATTCTTGAGAGTTTCTGGTACAGGAACTTTATTCTTTTCTAAAAGCTCTATTAATTCATAATTCTGATTCTGTAGAAATTTGGCTTGGCTCTTCAAAGCTTGGTTTTCTAATTCTGAAATACAAACGGAAAAATAACTGTTCAATAAAAACAAAATATTTCTGATTAACAAAATTGACATTTCAAATTTTTTTTATGATAAATAAAAAAATATTAAAATATTCAATATTTCACAATGTTTCATCATCAACATCATCATTTTTCCCCTTCCACTGCTTCAGCAGGCTGGGTACCTATATGATTTTCTCCAATAAAGGCAGGGAACTTGATTTGTACTGCATTTCTCTTGTTGTTGCATTGTTGTGAGTCCAGTGAGTTATTCATAGCTTTTCCGGATATTACAAGTACGGTATATGGCTTGTTGTTAGCTCGGAACATAAGGGCAGAGTTTAGTTATATGGGCTATATATACCTTAGCTGGGTAAATGTAGTTTTACTAATGCCTTAACTTAACTTTTTTCTCGCAATGAACTTGCTTGAGTAATATTATTTATAGTTATTATTAATATAGTTATTATTTTCATTTAAAAAAATAGTATGGATCTTCTTACCTAGTTTGTTCTTGTTCCGCTGCGATTCCTCCAACAGCTTCAACTTTAAATTTAACTCCGCAACATGTTCCACAGCATTCTCTAAGACAATGTTTTTACTCTGAAATACAAAGAATGAGAAACTCTAGGTAAAAGAATTCATAACACCAAGGTACAACCCTAGACAAAGCTAATTGGGACACTTTTCACAAGTGAGCAACAACAATTTGATAATGACTTGAAGGACATTCATTAAACCATTAACTCCCGACCAACAATTATTCTTAATATGGGGACCACAACATGGTAATACAAATCAATGACGACCTATCAATACCTGTGTACATATATATGCATATGCATTATCCGGCATCTCGAAATCGAGGAAACTACGGAAACTGAGGAAACTACGGAAACTACGGAAACTACGGAAACTCAACTTTCCCTAAATCGCTTAAAATGCTTAATAAACTATGTAAGCAATCTATTTTGGCTTTTTTGCTTAATATTAAGCCTAAAGACTAACGAGAAGCGATTAATTCATGCTCAGTGGCTATTCGTACGTCACCTGTACCCAGACTTGTGTTTGCTATTGGTACGTGAGTCAAAATTATTTAGAGTTTTCACAGTGATTCTGTATTATTTCAGTAAAGAAGATACGATATATTCGTTTAGATGGAGTAAGCGATTATCTTAAGCTATATTAAACTGATTCAGAGTAATTCTACGAGTCTGTATACATAGTAGGCAAACGACTCATTTCGCGACACTTACAATTTTCTTCAACTCGATCGTACACGACTGTAAATGTCACGCACTTATATTAGGACTTCGATGACACTATTAAATTATAACTTTAATAGTATTGTATACAATAAGAAAGCGTGAAAAAGAGATATTTGTAGAATCACTGTGAAAATCTAAATAATTTTGACTCACGTACCAATAGCAAACACAAGTCCGGGTACAGGTGACGTACGAATAGCCACTGAGCATGAATTAATCGCTTCTCGTTAGCCTTTAGGCTTAATATTAAGCAAAAAAGCCAAAATAGATTGCTGACATAGTTTATTAAGCATTTTAAGCGATTTAGGGAAAGTTGAGTTTCCGTAGTTTCCGTAGTTTCCGTAGTTTCCTCAGTTTCCGTAGTTTCCTCGATTTCGAGATGCCGTGCATTATATTATTTGAAAACAAAAATAACTAGCCTCGTGAATGAGAGGGTGACTGGTGTGTGAGAATTTAAGACCTCTGTGGATAAATCTTTTTTTTATTGATATAATTTTTAAAGCTTGAAGCTTGAGGGCCATGTTCCTTCATACACACTCCTTACTACGTTTAAATATTCTACACTCAACTCTCAAGTCACATGTTGATTTTGCGTGAGGGAGGAAAACTGGATAACCCAGAGAAAAACCCTTGTGGCATGGGAGAGAACAACAAATCAAACTAACTCTATTCACTTGTCACCTGAGCCAGGAATCGAACCCAGGTCAAGGAGGTAAAAGCCAGTGCTCTCACCCCTAGGCCACACATGCCACCCAACATGGATACAACACACAGGGCTGAACACATAAAGTCATTCTTTGCATTCTATGAAGAAGGAAGTGTGCTACATGTAATATAGTATTATTTTTAAGTCATGAAAACAGTTGAATAATAATTAATGGTGATTTCAAAATCTGTACCTGTTTTCCATATGAACACTTGGGAATTACATCTGCCAATTTAGTGATCCAACCATTAATTTTGTCTTTTCTTCTTCTTTCAACTAAACAAAAGTTTAAAGAAGAATTTATTGAAGATATTGTAAGCAATAGAGTTATCACATGTATATCATTCCTTATTTATAATTAAAACTTGACTTGTGGGAAAGGGTGACTCCTAGGTCACTTATCAGGGATTCTGGCATTATGCGGAGGTGCGGACCCGCATAATTGACTACTTTCCGCATAATCCCGCATAATTTGCCAAACAAAAAAATAGATAAAAGCACCAAAAATGCACCAATGAAACAAATTAAATAGATAAAACAATAGATATATATTAGTTATCTCCCTTGCTTGCTTGAATAGTTTTTTGCCGTTTTGTTACAGTCGTACGAAGTACAAATTGTTCATTTTCACGGCTTACAAACCAGCCGTCGAAGCGACGCCATTTTGTTTTTATTTCTATGGTATTGGGCTTCCTGTATCTCGGCCCAGGCCCCATGCTGTTTGGCGGTTTTCCAAGATGGCGGAACGTTTAATTAACGGAAATCGTTAGTTCTTTTGGTTATAGTGTTGTTATTAGTTTGAATTATTGATAAAAAACGAATGATATGACATTTATGTGTAAAAAGAACCGAAATAGGAGAGCTAAAGTAATTGAATTAGTTTTATTTTAAGTTTTAAGCGATTACGTCATCCCGCATAATTTTCCGCATAATTTATCGTTTCTTCCGCATAATCTTCCGAAAAAATTCCGCATAATTTTGATTTTTCCTCCGCATAATGCCAGAATCCCTGACTTATTGAAAGGCAATAGTCAATAGTACAGTACCGCCCACGAGTAAAGTACCATCCGCTCGAGAGTATGAGTAACGAGCCATGCATAATGTCAATAAAGTTACTCGCGAGCGAATGGTACTTTACTCGCGGGCGGTACTGTAAATGTTGCCAAGAAATTTCAAATGAACACATACTTGTGTAAATCAGAATATACAACAATAGTGTTGTATAAGATATACCAGTCAGGGCTCCTGAAATTATACGCCGATGCAAAAGCACATAATTTGCCTCTGAGCGCATAATTTGCATAATCTCGAAAAAAGCGCATAATGGCGCATAATTTTCGAACATTTTGATCAATACATCAATAAACTATGTTTTTTCTTACCACAGAAGATGCATGTAATATTTTTTTAAATAAATTTTACATTTTCACAGCAAAAATCCATCAATTTTCTTTGCAAAAGTAATCTCGATATCGAAAATCAACAAGGCGTTACATGCTGGTGGCTGTTTGGGCCTATGCTCTAGTTCTTCATATAACACGCGCCATGATTGGATGAAAGATTGCCAATCACAGCTTAGGAAAGAAAATATTGTTTTTTTTGGCGTGTTTTCAATGTGTTTTCAATGATGGGTAATTTTGTTGAAGTAAAACCAAAGAAAAACCATGCAGGTCAGTCATCAAGTTGTTTTGTTTCCTTACTTACTTGTTGATTTACTGGTTTACTTCGTAAATTGTAATTCCCATGAACATTTTTTTGCTTAAAAAATATTGTGCAATATTGTGAAATTCGCATAATCGGTGCATGATATGTGATTTTTGGCGCATAATTTGCCAAAAAAATAGTGCATAATTTGCTGAAAAAAATCGCATAATCCTGGGAGCCATGACCAGTATACAATCTCCTTTATGGTGTAAACATTACTACATCACTTATAGTTTAGTTCAGTTAATTTCCTCTTGAGAAGCAACCAACTCAGTAAAGTCGCCCCTATCCTACATCACTCGTTTTGTCTGCTCCACAGTAACTTGGAGGAGGCTATAGAGCACTTATGTATTGGTGTTTGCACTGATTAAATGAATATTAACACGTTTTATATCAAAGTTACTTGTACTAACCTTCATTATGTACAATTCGCCTTCTTGTTTGCTGTGCAATTCCTCCACTGTAGATTTAAATAACAACAATTTTGTTACCAATCCATGTAAGACATTGTTAGTAAAAGTTAATAAAAGGAAAAGGTAAGAATCCTTATTTTATTCATAACAGTTGTTTGATTGATCATTAAATTTGAGGCCAGCTACAATCTTGGACAAAAGTAGTTGAGACATTTGCGCGCTTTGTACGAATAATGTAAATAACTGTCCGTCTTGCTAACTAACATTAATTTGATCCCCCTCCCCTCCCCCCTCCATTCAATGTTGGATGTTGGGATTGTGTGGACCACTAGCATTATCTATCAATACATGTTTGGATGTGGGATGGGGAAGGAACAGCTGATAAATGCCGACTAGGGCTATAAAAACCGAAAGTGTCTCAGCACTTTTGTCCAAGATTGTAGCATTGATTCTTTAATATTCATCTCTCCACACTACAATCACTAACTAGCACTGAGGGCATAAAATAACCACTGAAGATAACAATCTCTGGCCATGACAATTAAAATGTACCCACAGTGACAAGCTTATAGATATACTAATGCACAATTGTAAGCCGGCAACAGTTCGTACAATAATTGTAATAAATATAAGACAAAATTAAAAAAAAACTATACAATCTTCATCAATTTCAGAAGCAATTAGGCTGTGTATGTAAAAGTGCATGTATGGTCAATTCCACATGAGAGATGGAAAAAATGCATTTCTAAACTTTTGTAAAACTGAATTAATTAATTTGTTTCAAATTATAGTCTATGGTATTCAATGTTTATGAATTTTTCTTGGACAGACATTTAGGGGGGACATGGGAGGGGAGGGAGATCATAATTATGCATATTTTTCGTCATAATTTGACTTTGATTACTGCATTTTGGATTTTCTTAAAAATAAGCAAATAGAACCTTCTGGTTGGAGTTCTATATTAGATTGGTAAGCATTTGAGATGGTCTTTTAAAATAGATACTCATGAATAGTCTCCTCAATCATTAGCTATTGTTTTAGGTGGTATGAATTTGGTTACATAGCCAATCCATAAAAATTGCTCTTTTTCTGTATTGCAAGTCAAGCTAAAGACTTCTGAATGTGAGTCTCCTGATTCTCTTTATGGATTTGACAAAGCACTTTTATAAGCACTTTTATAAGTTGCTGAAATCATGTTACAGACATTACATATTTTGAGTTGCAGAGTTACTAAAATCCTAAAAAAGATTATTTCTTATTTCTGTGTTTTCATATTATTGTTTTTCTTATCTCTGATATTAATGCATGTTTCTTCACAAGATCTTTATGCAAAAACAAGTTTTTTTGTAAATTAAAGCTAGATTCCCCTCCTCCTCTCCATTCCCCTCCCCTCCCCCTCAGAAAGATAACACTGGAAAATTAACTTATTTAATAGCTTAAGCATTAGAAATGGGTTGAAAGGTTGAACAACAGTATAAAAATGCATTATAAGTATTAATATTATTTTCCAATAAAATTTCAATTGCTTAAAAGATCTATATTATTAGATATTTTGTACAGTGTAACGTCTGTAACACCAAACTTTTCTCCATTGCTTAGAGTGAACAAAACAATTGTGAAAAGTTCACTGTTTATAATAAACTTCAGACATAAAACATAATCTCCATCACCAATTATTGTTTTAAACGTTTTTGAATTCACAGAAATTTGTGCTGTAAAACCATCACCTGAAAGTATGGGTGACTTTCCGGTAACGTCTGTAACGCTATTTTAACCCTCTGTAAAAAAGCAACTTGAGAGAATTATCTAATTCTTTTAACATGAATAACTTCACTTCCCCCTGCCTAACAAATCTAGAGCAAAGAAAAAGCAAAACTCCTTTTGGACTTCAAACTTTACTAAAATATAACCACAAAATCTTGTGTGAAGTGTAACGTCTGTAACAAAGAATTGACCGTATATGAATCTATGAATATTTTACAACCATCACTCCCCGTTGGGGCTCTTCCGTGAGGTTAACTCACACTCACTACCACTACATTCCATATTTACAACACACAACTCTGCTCACATGTTGATTTTTGCGGAGGGAGGAAAACCGGATAACCCGGAGAAAAACCCTTGTGGCATGAGAGAGAACAACACATCAAACAAACTCTATTCATTTGTCGCCCGAGCTGGGCATCGAACCCAGGTTAGTGTGGTGAAAGGCCAGCACTCTCACCGCTAGGCCACTAAAGCCACCCACGATGTGGCCAGCATTCTTGGCACTTGGCCTGCTATATAGGCTTAGCGTTTTTGAGAAGGCAGTTTAATAATTGGCTTTGTATATTAATGATAACAACAAATAACAAGGCTGCCGCACCTTACCTTAATACAATATCCGATGAAATATAGTAAGGTGTTTGATTGTTAGATGCTGATGCAAATTTGTAGGAAAATACACTTGCTGGAATTGGTTTGGTTGTCTTGGCCAGTGCTGGAAATCCTTCATTGATGATTGAGTC
Organism: Metridium senile; assembly: GCA_949775045.1. Taxonomy (NCBI): domain Eukaryota; kingdom Metazoa; phylum Cnidaria; class Anthozoa; order Actiniaria; family Metridiidae; genus Metridium; species Metridium senile. The sequence goes on along the minus strand of OX459096.1, from coordinate 22,025,181 downwards.
AACCACTGTTTGTGGCACAACAGCTGAAAAGATAATTATTGTTATGAACATTTAAAGTTATAATTACAAACATAATTAATGCACATCCATGGCATGATGTTCAAATGCACAAAGTGTATGGGAAACCAGCAGACTATTTGGAACAGCTTGTAAAATCGATGTGTGTGATTTTTAGCAGCTATCCACTTTATTAGGTGAAACATTTTTACCTATCTATATAATATACAGTGTATAAGCTGTCTTCTATTTTATGTATAAATTATAGTATTTAAAATATAATTGTGTTGGCCAACAAACATATTTGAGTATATCTATAGTATTTTATTCTTTTCATAATTATATTCTTAAGAAACTTTTTTTCTCCTATATGTTGCACTAAATATAACAGATTTTGTTACATGCACTGTTGAAAAGTTCAGTGCCATTTGCAAGCATGCACTGCCGTGACTGTGATGCGTTTCTAGAATTTTGATGTGCCTTGCTTCTGTATTTAACTATATATGGCCTTGCCATGCCTTGAGCATTCATGCCTTTGTGCTGTGAGCATTTTCTTGTCACACAAAATCTGCTCTATATCTTGATCAACAACAATAACAAGTTTCCATGATGTTGTAGACAATTTTGGTTGTCTATGTGTGTGTAATATGACCCGGTGTAGTCAATCGAATCATTCGAAAATTGAATACAGTTGAACGCAATCATACAATTGGATTTGTTTGCTTTCGGCACGTGAACTTCTATGATGTTGTAGACAATTTTGGTTGTCTGTGTGTGTGTAATATGACCCGGTGTAGTCAATCGAATCATTCGAAAATCGAATACAGTTGAACGCAATCATACAATTGGATTTGTTTGCTTTCGGCACGTGAACTTCTATGATGTTGTAGACAATTTTGGTTGTCTGTGTGTGTGTAATATGAACCGGTGTAGTCAATCGAATCATTCGAAAATCGAATACAGTTGAACGCAATCATACAATTGGATTTGTTTGCTTTCGGCACGTGAACTTCTATGATGTTGTAGACAATTTTGGTTGTCTGTGTGTGTGTAATATGAACCGGTGTAGTCAATCAAATCATTTGAAAATCGAATACAGTTGAACGCAATCATACAATTGGATTTGTTTGCTTTCAGCAAGTGAACGAAATCGAACGCCAAAAAATATTGTGAATTCGATGATTGCATTAAAACTCCGAACAATCGATAGTTGATTGTAATTGAGTACCATACAAATAAACATAAATTTACATAAATTAAATATACATAAATTATGATAATAAAACAGTATTTTTTTTCTAGTTACAACTGTTAGATTATAAATATAAATATGTTTTGCTTCCAATTGAACGCAATCGAATTTCTCAAAAAATTTTATGAATTCGATTTATTGGATTGTCAAATGCAATGGAATCCAATCATTCGATTGAATTCGATTGCTTTCGATCAATCTGAACATGTGATTTCGTTCGATTGACTATGCTGGGAATGTGACCATAACAAGTTAATTGTTGCAGTGGTTGATGATGAAACAGATATTTCCTTATAAAACGTGTAAATAATAAATCCCAATTTATGTTCATATTATCAACATCCTTTGCAGGCTTAATTTAGAGTGTGGCCTATAGTGTTACTGTAGCATTGATTGCAATAAAGATTTTTGAAATAGGTGTATATGTAGTATATAAAAAACGAGCAGCAGTGTTTTATCAAGGATAAAAACCCGAGCGCAGCAAGGGTTTTTGATCCTTGATAAAACACGTGCTGCGAGTTTTTTATATAGCTTAAAAAACTCCAACACTTATTCAAAACTAAATTATAAAAGTTTCTTGAAGAAAAGTCCAATTTGGAGACAAACTTTATTTGCAAGGTACACTGCGCATGCTCATATCACACCATGCACCATTAAGCACCACATTTGGCATCCCACATTTGAGAAAGGTCGTGTATAATATAGTAGGAGATTGATAGCATTGTTTCGGGTGATGCCTCTAGTAAAGGTCAATGATGAGAGATTAAAACTGAGACCTTTACAAGTGTCATAGGTACATAAAGACACACGTACCTTTATCATAAAGACACACGTACCTTTATCATAAAGACACATGTGTTTTTATATAATGTACCTATGGCAGTGTTTTATGGGGTATAAAGGTCATGCATGTGACCAAATTGGAATGCCCCGATTTGACGAATAGCTCATGAATTATTAATGAGTTTTTTAAATATATATAATAATTTTCTCTCTCTTGGAAGATGTCATATTTAGTATCTTTTACAACCTTTTTATTAAATTATGTACATTAAAATATGTAAATAAATACATAAGATTTATATTTACTGCATAAAAAAGACCAGACTATATATAGAGAGCTTTTTTGAAATATTTTTATCTACATATAATTAAGTGAATATTATATAATTGATAAAAAATATTTCAACAAGATCTCCTACTATTTCAGAAGTTGATGAAAAAGCTACAAAAGAGCACAAAAAAGTATAAAAAAAGTAAATCAATACAAAGAAAAATTTAGTAAATATTTGACAATAAAAATGCATTTTATAGTGTTTCGAATTTTTATACCAAAATCAGTAAACCAGCACATTAGCTCTGAATAAAAACATTCAAGTAGATATTACTGTAAACTATCCTAGTTCGTAGAGATCTAATCAGAATCGTTAACTTCTATGAATGAGTTTCAAACTAGACGAAAATTTTGTCCAACGTTGAAAAACAGACACTAATAAATACAATAATAAGCTTACTTTTACCGATTTTGAAAGAAATCTGACGCATTTGCACACAAAAACACATCTCAGGAAACAACCTGAACATACTTTAAGGTATTCAAGTATTCGGAAAGCGACTTACGTGTTTCTGTGGTAGAGTTCGATACAGTAAAAGATGAAGTTGGCGAAGAAGTTGTAGTCAAAACGACGCCATTAGCCTGCGAAGTAAGCTTAATCGTCGATTCCTTCCCCCTTGTTTCATTCTGCTTTAATGGCTGTCTGCCAGGTTCATTATCTAATGACTTAGAGATGAATTCAACTGTTTGGGGGATTTGTATTTGAGCAGAATTGAAATCTGTGGACATATTTTGAGAAAGATGTCTTCACACAGACCATGCTCCCTTCTTCTTAGGAACAACATTGAGTGAAGGGAGAAGATAGCTTCCGATCAAATACAAATAGACTGTTATAAATTCCTGAATATTTTAGGAAATTATGAATAATATTTAGAGTTAATAAAGTGTTGTTTTAAACATAAAAAGAATGTTTCTTTTCTTAGCGTTTGCATTTAAAAGTGAAAAGAAACGTGAAAATTAAAAACATTTTGTGATCGCCATTGATTTTCTCCTCACAAACATTCAAAGTCTTATAATTGGTCGAAATGTGAAACAGCAACAAAAGGAAAAGAAATGCACATTTCCCCCCTTATTTTTTCTGTTTTGTACTTTGCAACTCTTGGCTTCTAGTAAGTTTGTGTGTATATTTTCTATTTCTCTTTATTTACTTTTTTCTGTTCTTTTTCTAACCTTTTGCTTTGCTACTTATTTTATTCTTTTTAATCGTTTATCCATTTTGGCATGAATATTATAAAAATATCCATGATTTTGTCCATCATCCTCATTCCTTTTCGCAACTAAATTATAAACAAGTCGTAAATGGATTGAATGACGTGAATGCTGCAACAGGAATGAGTGGAAACGTCAGCTTGAAATTGAATAGGAATTTCAAAGTGGGAGAAATTACAAAATAAAAAGAGAAAGAAAGGGTACAAACAGCCCAAATAGTCTATCAGGGTCTGAATGGGGTTCACTGTTAACTGAGAAACGGCTAAAAAATTAACTGTTAACTGAGAACAGGAGTTAATAAATTTGAAAATAAATATTTCTTTGTTTTTAAAAGAACCGAAAAATTTAACTGATAGATGATAGATAGACTGCTTTATTAAAATAAATTACATTGCAGCTAAAGCTGAATTGCGTAAGTATAACATAAAATAATTATGGTACATCGAATTATAAGATAAAAGATACTTGAATATATACATATTTACAAATATACATGAGTATATTGATATTCATATAAAACTGTATAATTTAATTTGCATTGTCGTAATTTAATGCCCCTACTACGAGGAAGCTAGTTTTATGTCGGTTGGTCTTGCATATGGGGACTGCAAAAAGTCTCTGCTTCCGCAGCGAGATGTTTAGTTCCTTTTGATCTAAATGGTAACAGGTGGTGAAGTTTGTCTTTCTTGTTAGACACTATTTTCTGAAAGAAGTTTGTACAGTTCCTTTCTACATTCATAAAGAGTTTCTAGACATTCACTGTCACGGTGCAAGGTCGTAGCCGGAAACTGGGAAAATTGATAACTGAGATAACTGAGAAAATTGCTAACATTTAGCCGTTTATCCCCGTTAACCCGTTAACCCCCCCCCCCCCCCCCCCCTCTCCTAGACTACGAGTAGTCCTTCTTTTCCCTCCAGAATCAGTAATTTAAAAAACCCGAGTGTTGCGGGATTCCTGTGGAGCGCGCCGGAAATAGATCGTTGAGTAGGGATCTATTTCCGGCGCGCTCCACAGGAATCCCTCAACACTCGTTTTTTTAAATTACTGATTCTGGAGGGAAAAGAAGGATTCAAACCCTGCTTTCTGAATGAGGAATTTTTATCAAGCGAATAAAATTTATATTTTACCGCGGCAATCGCCATATTGATAAAAAGCCTTTTGTTTCTTGTTGGTTTGTCGTGTGGAATAGTGAATTGCACGACTAAAATTGAAGAAAGTTGTATTTTGTGACAAGGTATGAAACTTCGGTCACGTGATGGTCAGAGGTGCGATGTGATGGTCAGAGGTGCACCGCGAGCGCTGAGAAACAATCGACTGACTCGCCGAAGAAACAAATATTTTGTTACCTTTTCTTTCAAACCAAAAAGTATTTTATTTCTCATAAGGATTCTCACTTAGTAAACTTTTAAAAACAACAATTAAAGACAAATTAAACGGCCAGTAAATTCTCAATTTTCTTTTCACGTTTATTGAAATACAAATCTAAGGAGAACTGAAACGGAAATGAAGCAGAATTTAGACGTTTTTAATATTTTTCAAAAAGACACCAATTTTTGGTGGGCAAATACCTTAACACCAAACGTTTGTTTGTAATATAATTTATATCCGTCAAGTCCAATCTCGTCCCCATTCACTGTTAGCTCTTTCTGCGCATGTTCATGCTCAACGAACTAGTGATAGATCGTCGAGCATGCGCAAAAAGATATAACAGCGAATGGGAACGAGATTGATATAGTTCATAATCAATTGATATGATATCATTACTTTTTTTTACTTATGTGTAAATCAGCTGTATGCAGTATTTTTTAAATTTTAAATTCATAGTTCGAGTCTTTAGTGAAAATAAATGATTCAAGTCATCCACAGTTTTAGTGACTGAATGAACACATTTTACTGCTAGTTAAACGATCTGGCTTCATGATCACTACGCGGCACTGTAACATGCACTCCTGGTGTGAGAGTGCAGACTTGCCAGCACCTGTGCCTGTGCAATCTGGACTGATTATGTAATCCTGCATCAGCTGATTCAAGCTCAATATAAACTATTTTCATCAATTTTTTATTTTGTGAATATACTGTTAATAATATAAATATCAAATTTTTATCAACAATATCTTATTGATCGACTTTGTGTCAATATTCCTGTTTACTAAGATACACATTTATATGAGGAAGGACACAGGAAGCCCGACACAAAAACGCCTACGAGGGAGAATAACAACATTTAGCAAATTATTGGATGCTAGATTTTGGCAAAAACAACTTTTTCAGCGATAAACCTTTTTTATGTGGTTTTATTTCAGATCTGTCGCAACCGCGGTCAGCAGTCGCATTCCCACAAGCTCAATACTTGAACTCGCCTCAACCTCGTGCATTTTGAAACAAGAACGTTTTTGTTTTTCGATGATTATAACATATAATTATAACATGTTTACTCCGATGCTTTCGCAAAAAATTGAAATTTGATTATTTATGTTATATAAGAAATGCAAACATAGCATTATATTTCAGAAAAGTCAAAGATCACGTTGATGACAATGCATGTCTAATCACATATCCGACTAGCAAGGTATTGAGTCACAGTTCGAGGTCTCAGATCACATGAGATAAATAGCGACAGTTCGACTAGGGTCTCTGCTAGGAAACAGAACTCTAACTTATACAAGGTCCAAGTACACTGGTCTCGATAGCTAATCAAAATGGTAAGTCAGTACATCCATTTTCTGGTCCTTCGTGGATTTTCAGAAGTCTTTTTTGTGAGGGCTAACTTAATCCGAACAAAGGTCGACATTATCGAAGAAACTTGCGTATGTTGCATTAACTAACGCAGAAAGATTCAAACTTGTTTTAAGTTTATTGTTAAATTTAAAATGTTTAGATAGGCGTTGTTTATTATGCAATAACAACGATATAGCTAAGGTTATAATATGTTGAAATTTGGATTTTCTTTGGACGGGTTGATCGGACAATTAATTTCTGCCCATGGCCTTCAAGTCCTTGAATAGTATATCCCTTCAGTGGTTCATTATCTGAATCCTCCAAATCACTGTAAATCCTTTGTTTTCTGTTGTTTAATTTTTACTATTCAGTGGTTGAAATCATTGCTATATATGTACTGGGCTTTATATAGTGTCTATAGTCCCCGGGCTATAGTGTACGTGTCCGTGGAAATTGGCAGATTTTAAATATGTTAAAACCACCATAATCTGTTCGTAATAAGTAAAATGTGTACATTACGAATGACTACATATAACTTTAGAAACCATGTGAAAAAAATACTTCTAAGTGTGTTACAATTAATTCCACATCGACATGTTATGTAAGAGTTATCATGTCTTGGTCACGAGTTCAAGATAGGAAGCCCAAATCATGGAGAACCAGCCTGGGGAAAAACCTGGGATCAAGGTTTACGTAAAACAGCTATTCAAGGTTATTTAAGATTATTTCTATTTATGTTTCTAGTCGATCAATTTGGTTTCCTTTCTCGCATTTGTCTCCCTGTTTCTGGTGGTTGCTGCTAGGAATGAACAATGCAATATTACTGACCACATCATGGTGAGTTGACTATAAGTGTTGCATATGCATTATAATTAGCAAGTTTTGATTTGCGTTCGTTTATTCTGTTGTCCATCCATCCACCCATTCATCCATCCATCCATCCATCCATCCATCCATCCATCCATCCATCCATCCATCCATCCATCCATCCATCCATCCATCCATCCATCCATCCATCCATCCATCCATCCATCCATCCATCCATCCATCCATCCATCCATCCATCCATCCATTCACAGTGACCTCAAATTCAATAACGCACCCAGAACCAAGGTTAGTCTGCATGAGTTGGGGAGGTCCCCTCGGAAGGTGGCCTTCCCTTAAATGGTAAATATTTACGTTAAATTTAGTACCTTCAGGGAGTTCTGTTTGGGTTATGTCTCCTAAAACTTAGTTCATGTGACTACTTACTGATAGGGTCGGAAGCACACCTGTAGCCTTCCTTGATTTCAAGTTTTTCTGATCCGTCAATCAATTTGAAGGAGGAGCTTGTACGTAAATTCGTTAAGTTATTGGTTAATTTGATGTAAGCTCTCCAAACTGATACATTGACGGATCGCAAAAACCTAAGATCAAATTGTAAAATCCAAAAATAAAAAAAAATATTGGATGGACAATCTGTTTAAATTCACAATTCATTGATTCATTCGCACGTTCATTCATTCGCTCAAATTTGCTCATTCATTTGTTCGTTCATCCATTCTTTGTTCGTTCATTTGTTCGTTCGTTCATTCATTCGTTCGTTCGCTATAGTTCATTCATTCATGCGTTCCTTCGTTGGTTTAATAGCTCATTGATTGAATGATTCGTTAATTAGTTCATTCATTCATTCGTTCGTTTATTAATTCATTCATTTGGTCATTGTTTTGATTTATACGTTACATATTGTCTGTCTCTATCTCTCTTTTAATTAAAATATTTAAACCAGTAGCTGTTATATTATGGATGAATACAAATGAGATGCAAATGAGACAACAAGCATTATATTAACCCGATTTGTATGATTCACTTGTATGATTCTTAAAACAAAAGAATATCTCATTTGCATGCATCTATAAGAAGATCTATCCATTTATTTATGTACTCATATTATTAAACACTCATCCATTTATTAAATATGAATACGAACACTGAACTATTTCATAACTTTATCCCTCCATCTATTCATTCATATTATTTTTTTTTTCATATAATTATTATATTGTTATCAATTTTAGAAATTAACTTGGAAGATCGATCCACCAAAAAATATATATGGTAAGAGTTTAGAGCCAATGATCATATCTGAAGATGTTTATTTCATGCAAGATTGTACATGTGATAAAGTTGATATGATGTCTATGATGATAATTATACCCGATAGTATAATATAATTACATAAAGTATACCTCGCGCAAATTATGTAGTCTATGTAATTTCAAATGTAACAGTTATATTGTAATCCCTGAAGATTGGCGCTTATGACCGAAAGCTTGAAAATAAAAGCAATATAAAACGTCCGCCTGTGCTCGTCTTCGGCTCGTGTTATTTTTATAGACTGTAAAACAGTCCCTACTTTTACGCGAAAACTACGCTTAGAAGAGGATTATAGCGAGGGGGGAGAGACGTGAAATCCCACCTCGGTTCACATCCCGCTCGTCCGTTAATCCTCTCCTCATTCGGCAAGAGTTTCGTCCGATCGAACTTCAGCTCGTTTCCTCGGAGTGTTAAAGTAGGGACTGTTTTGCAGTCTAGTTTTTTTACGACTTCTCTTTTGCTTTACAGCTCCTAGCATGCTTATATCACAGTATCTAAACACAAACATATATATTATAGTGGTGGTGATCATGATGGGTCTTGTCGTCGTTGTTCCACTGATTTCCATGCTAACTATGGCTACTTTTTGCACCGTGCACCGTGGAGAGAATAGACTTTTCTCTCACCGGTACGGTGGAAAATGTAGCCTCTGCTAGCAATGAACCCTACAGATCAGATTTATTCATTTTGTATGTCCCCTCGCTTCAATTGACAGGACAAAAAGCAGACAAGCCTTCTATTGTGAATACATGGACAAAAAGAGATGCTGAGGAAGCCATCAACGAGCAGATCAACAGAGAACTGTTTGCCCAGTATACTTACATGTCAATGGTGAGAAATCCTTTTAAATGTTCCCATTGTTCTTTATTGCACTAAAATAACATCGATAGCATGTAATATATATTCTTTTGTATTTTACCGAACAGTACAGCCCGTCCTAGTGCCAGTGTTCTCTATAGAGATAAGAGAGCAGCTTCTTAATTATAACAAACATTAAAAAGTATATCAGAATAATTGTTTAATGAATAATTTAATCTGATCATTCTTTATATCTATTTTAGTTTTTCTTACGTACGAGGAAAGGGATACCAGAACAGTACCCGGCATTAATAAAATGATATAAAAAACCAGTTTCATGCATGTTATCTAGCACCGCTGTACAATTTGACAAAAGACGCATTTGCACAGGGATAGGCTCTATTCAGAGTAAATTCAAATGTCGATTCGATTAAGCGATAACATTTTTTCTTGCTCTGCTTGTAATTTTTTAATATTTTTACAACAAATCGACGCTTAGCCTTTGTCAATGCGCCCTTTGTCAAATAGAACAGCGGTGCTAGATAACATGAAGCTGGAGTATTTGTTAACACAACATGTATTGATTCTTTGTTGTCCAGGCTGCTCATTTTTCTCGTGACGACAACTTTCTTCCTGGATTTGCCAAGTTTTTCAGAGAAGCAGCTGAAGAAGAGCACAAGCATGCAATGATGGTAAGGCACAATATCTTTTTTATAACCCATGAATCTCTTATATAATTTATGGACGAAGTGGCCAGTCCTTGTTGAATGTCCTCCACCATGTATTGTTTGTAGTTTAGGAAGGCACATCGACAATAAGGCATAACAATATCATTTAAGCCATCCCTTGAATTACGATCAATTTATGTGGCCCTGAATCTACTCAACCTAGTTCCCATAGTCGTTATTTCATACTGCGCATTCTCGACGAAATATCTTCAAATATCGAGATACATCGTCGATCATGCGCGGTAAGAAATAACGATTATGGGAACGAGATTGTAAAACAAATGTTTAGTAAAAAGCTGCGCACGCATTGTGCTCTCTGATTTCAATATATATAAAAAAACTGTGGATCGTATGGGTTGATCATCCTTCAGTCCCTAGCTGTGAGGACGCGCACGCGGTAAACGGGTCAGGTGCTTGCTGCTGTAACCTAAAACAGTTTTTGTCATAAAACGTTTGATATTATTTTGTCTTTTTACAGTTTATGGACTACCAGAACAGACGAGGAGGACGTGTCATGCTTCAACCAATCATGGTACGTCTATTAACATAGTTTCCTTCACATTCAAATATCCTTCAGTTCCTTGTGCTTCGAAATCGACAGTTGTGTTGCGACCGGTGCATCATATAATAGAACATACAACGCCTTTCAAAATTATGCAGCCATCGAACATCAGACAACACCATGTAAAACTGAGGCGTTTTTAACTACCGTCAATCAAAATATCTAAAGAACTGACTGCATGCATGCTTGTTTTTGAATTTGATTTACAGCAGCAAACCGCTCCCTTTTTCATGTTAGCAAACGTTATATTCGAGAGGCTAATGAACGGCGTTGTAAGCAAGTTGTGTACATAGATCAACTCATAATACTGCACTAACAATATATAGTCCTGTAAGTACGCTTTCAACTGCGACCTCAAGTTCTGTTTACTTACGTTGCCGTAGATATTGTGAGAAAAAGAGCGAAAAAGCTGAACGTATCAGCAGCATACTATTTCGCGTGTCAGTTAGGCAGCACAGTTATTGTAAACATAAACTTGTTTTACTTACAGAAACCATGCCGTGACCAGTGGGGCAATGGACACATGGCTATGAAGGAAGCTTTGAAACTGGAGAAAGTTATCTACCAAAGTCTTTTGGACGTCCATAAAGTAGCTGATGAAATCAAGGATCCTCAGGTATAATAGCTTTAACAAATGCCCCGGGGGGACGTCCTGTAAAAAGGGACGGACGATTTTTAACCCCCCTCGTTTTGGGCTCCGGTATTGGGTAAAATGCAAAAGTGAGAACGGTGTTGCGTTTTTTTTTCTCGTTACCGTTTTTGGTTGATTTTTCCAACATTCCCATCGAACTTTTTTATTTGCTGTTTTGTTTGTAGTTTTTTCCTTTTTTGCGGTATTCACTGTATTTTTTTTGGTCGAATTTTGGTGCGGTATTATTATTATACACTCATATAGCTACTAGCTTCAAGTAGGGGTTGTCCCAATTGCAAATAAAGGGCTCTTAAGGTGTTAGGGGGTGTCCGGTCCCTAAATGTCTTAAATAAAATAAAGGTAATTGCGGCACTAGGGGGGTGTCCTGTGCCTGAAAGTACAGCCCCTAGATCCTCCCCTGCTTACAACATTATTTATTCCTTAGATGGTGGACTACATCGAAGCCAACTTCCTTGGTGAGCAGATAGAGGCAATCCAATTGCTTGGCAACTACATAGGAACATTGAAGAGGGTTGGTGATGGATTGGGTGAATACCAGTTTGACAAGGTTACTCTTGGAGGAGGGAAGTAAACTGGACTTGACGTAATAATCCAGGAACTCAATTCACATTTGCATGCGTTGTTGTTTTTTTGGATGGAGACTGTTTCAAAATTGGTTTGGTGGAACTAATTTTGAGGCTTTTTCATTTTTTTTGTGGGTTTGGTTAGTTTGGATTTTTCAAATTGTTTTAGAGGCTTTTTTACTGGCTTTTTAGGTTGTCAGCGTTCTTAAAATTACCTTTTAGGGTATACCATCTTGGATTAGTCGACTTATTTTATTTGGCTTTGAAGTCATTTTTGTTATTATTTTGGCGCATTATAAACTTGGATTTGCCGACTCATTTAAACAATTAAGGGAATACATGAACGATTTTGGTAATACAAAAGTCAATGTTAATATTCCAATAACTGACATTTTGTATGTTGTTAGGAATTTATTGATATATGGTTTAGAAGACAATTGAAGAAAACTGTATTATTGAGAAATTAATAAACATTATGGTGATGGTTTATAAGTTGTTTTCATAAAAATGTCATTGTCCCTTATTATTTACATCCACCACACGTACAACAACTCCCCCTATGGATTTTTTTTTTCACAGG